>JANHAO010016536.1:0-14343 GCA_026873985.1 Saraca asoca
CAAATAATAGAATAACAAGATTTAGGCAATATTAAGCAATCAATGTATGCTAAACCATTTCCAAGATTCAAAAATGAAACAATACAAAATCATTGAATCTGATAAGGGAGCTAGTGATATGAAACACACAAAGTCTCAAATATGAATAGAATAGAATATGGAATTCATCTTTTAACCATAGCTTAGAAAGGAAATAACACAAGATTATTGAATTTGATAGGGTAACAAATGGCATAAACGTTACAACAGTGTTTCAATATTTGAACTAAACAAAGTTACATAGATGGTCTTAAACTAACACAAAACTCAGACTCCTACTAAACTAAGGCTACATCAAAAGATTTAATAAGACCCATGTGAGTTTCATGTTTCTGAAATACTCCCATAGGTAAGCCTTTAGTCAATGGATCTGCTAGCATTTGTTCACCAGAAATGTGAACTAGACGAGTCTGAGATTCAACAATCTTCTCTCTAACAAATAGGAGTTTAACATCAAAATGTTTGGTACGACTAGAGTTTTTGTGATTTTGAGAGAAGTATATAGCAGATGAACTATTGCAATAAATGGTTAGAGGTTGTGATATAGAATCAACTAAATGCATGCCAGATATTAGTTTTCTCAACCATACAGCTTAACAGGTGGCTTCATAACAAGCAATGTACTCGACTTCCATTATTGAGGTAGCTGTGAGTGTCTGTTTGACACTCTTCCATGAAATAGCTCCTTCGGACATCATAAAGATGCATCTAGAAGTCAACTTATGATCATCTATATAGGATGCATAGTTTGAATCCATATATCCTACAATTTCAAAAGGATCAGATTTTCTAAAAGTTAACCTATAATGTTTTGTACCTTGTAGGTATCTCATATCTTTCTTTGTAGCTCTCCAATGATCCTTACCAACATTGCTTAAGTATCTACCAAGCACACTGAGAGTAAAAGCTATGTCCGAATGAGTGCATACCTAAGCATACATAAGTCTGCCAATAACAGAAGCATATGAAATCTTATCCATTTCAGCCCTCTCAATGTCATTTTGAGGACACTGTGATTTAGACAACCTTTCACCTTTCTGTACAGGTGCAACATAGGAAGCGCAAGAGTCCATATTAAACTTCTTGAGGACTTGCTCAATATAGGTTGCATGAGACAAACCAAAAATGCCACAAGACCTATCACGATGGATTTGAATCCCAAGAACAAAAGAGGTCTTATCAATATCTTTCATATCAAAATGGCATGATAACATGTGTTTTGTCTTATTAAAAAATTCATTGATATGTTGGCTAATAGGATGTCATCAATATAGAACATAAGTATGACGAAACGCAATGAACCCAAGTGAGGTGATTACTTCATCAAACTTCATATACCATTGCTTGGAGGCTTGTTTCAGCCCATAAATGGATCTTCGTAACTTGCACATTAAGTGCCTTTTATCAGGTTCAACAAAACCATCTGGCTGGGTCATATAGACTTCTTCATATAAGTTCTCATTTAGAAATGCAGTCTTGACATCCATCTAGTGAAGTTTAAGGTCTAATTATGTAACAAAAGGCATGACAACTCTGAAAGCATCTTTAGTCGAGACCAGAGAGAAGGTTTTGGTGTAATTAATGCCTTATTTTTGGTTGTAGCCTTTAGCTACAAGTCTAGCTTTGAACCTTTTAATTTCACCAGTAGCCCCTCATTTAGTCTTAAAGACCCACTTACAACCAACAGGTTTGCACTCGTCTAGTAATTCAGCAAGCTCCCACACTTAGTTATAATGCATAGAGGCAATTTCATTATACATTGCCTCCAACCATTTAGAAGTATAAGGACTTGACAACAATATAGGATTTGCTTCATCAATAGTATTAGATTTCAAATTCCTACAAATAAACCATGTAGTCATCTGATATTACAGACCTGTGGATTCTTTGAGACTGTCTTAATTCAACTGTTGTCTCCTCAATGTTTTTAATAGGCCATTGTACATCAACCTCAATTGGATTTTCAACAACATCATTTCTATTAACTGATGGAAGTGGTAAAACAAGTATAAGTAAGATGGTGTTTTCTTCATGTAAATCAATGTCCCTAGGCATGTGACTCCCACTATCCAAGTCATCCTCAAAATAAAATGCCCGATCAAATTCAATGACTCTGGTAGTGTGAGTAAGACAATAAAATCTACACCTTTTCGATCCAGAACAATACCCAATGAAGAAACTATTGACAATTTTAGCATCAAGTTTCTTCAATTAGGGATTATATGGTCTCACCTTCACCTTACAACCCCATACTCAAAGGAGTTGTAAACTAGGCTTCTTTCCAGAATAAACCTCATATGGAGTCTTAGACATGGATTTACTAAGAATCTGATTTAAAATATAAACTACAGTCTTTGTAGCTTCACCTTATAAGAACTCTGGCAAGGAGGAGTGACTAATCATACTCCTAACCATGTCTATCAGAGTATGATTTCGCCTATCTATAATCCCATTTTGCTGAGGGGTGCTAAGCATCGTATATTGAGCTACTATATCATGTTCTTGTAGAAATAGAGCAAATGGACCAGGATTTCTGCCTATTTTAGTATACCTCCTATAATATTTACCACCCTTGTCTGATCTTACACATTTAATAACCTTGCTAGTCTTCAACTCAATTGCTGCCTTGAAGGCATCCAATGATTCTAACTTCTTATATAGAAGATTGATCCACCCATATCTCGAGTGGTCATCTATAAAGGTAATGTAATATTTGTAGCCACCCATAGTAGAAGGAGTGATGGGACCACAAATATCAGTATGTATAAGGTCTAAAATGTTCTCAGCCCTCATTCCTACTTGAGCCATAAGATAGATAGTTTTGGATGGTGGATGAGAATTTCCTTTTCTAATGGACTCTTCCTCTTGTGTCACTATAGAAATCATCTGGTCTACTATCCACTCTATTTCTTGAGAATTGTATGTGGTCCTCAAAACATTATGCTCAGGTGGAAGAATTACAGAACACAGTAAACTAGAAAACTCTCTCCTAGGTTAACACCATAGGTCTTTAGCTTGTTATAGTAATTCACTAGCTTCATTATATGTTCCCTAACCCTAGACATCCCATCACAACAAGTGTTATCTAATAGTGATAGGTAATAAGCTTTCCAACTCTTATCAAATTTTTTGAAATTTTCACCTACGGCCTTAAGATATTCCACCACTATATCCTTTTCAGGATGCTTTGCCTAATGTTCTTTTCAATTGTGAACTTGATCACTGCCAAACAATTTTTGTTGGACTCATGCCATTGCTTGTGATAGGTTTTATCAGTAGCAATAGATTCATCAATGAGATCTATTGGTTTAGGTTCTCTAAGAGCCAAATCCTTTTTTGATATAGTGAGGTATAGATCCAGGGACTTTCTCCAGTCATCAAAGTTAGTCCTATTAAGAGTTTTTACCACAAATAGTTGCTAGGATACAGAAACTGAGGAAAAACAAAAAAATTGGGAAATATTAATTATGCATGCACAACATAATTATAAACAAGATTTCCAATAAGACTTAGTTCATGCATCTATAGAACAAAATGTTTATCATAATCCAACCTAAGGGTCTTAAATTATAATAAACCAAAAAAACTTAATGCATACCATAAAGATTTGGCTCATTAGATTCCCCATACGAAAATGTACTCAACATCTTTGTACCAATAGGATACAAGACATGTTAAGACATTAAAATATGCTACCAGCCTATCTAATGTGGTCCAGATAACAAATTATATTGATGATGTCACACCACAGGGTGTATATATCATCAACATAATAAATTTTATAGTATTATCAAAATAATAACCACTCATGGCTGTATTCATGATAGTGAGTAGTTAATTTCTAAGTGTAAATATCCTCATTATAAGTGTGAAAAGTGTACAAACTCATACAGCATAATTTGGGCATAAATTTATCAAAATATAAACACTATAAATATTCATAAATTTGTTTGACATAACAAATCACACATCCAGGGAGAGTGAACTTCATATATTATAGATAATAATATTATTTTATTCATAATTTTTGTCACACAAAAATTCCTAGGATAGTGTATAATTTTCTACTATAAAAACTTTAGAAAATTCTAAATAAATACTTTAAGGCCTCAAAAACTTCTAGAAAAATATCCATTAGATCTAGCATGAAAAATAGAGGACCCTGAAAGAAACAGTGGGCTAAAAGGCCCACTGTGGGAGCCTCACACGCCCCACGCACCAGGGGGCTCGAGTGGGCATGTGTGTAATAGGTTCATCTTCAACCTTGCTCCACCCCTTACATTCATGGCCAAAAACCTCCATTTTAAAGCATGCCTAAGCTTCAAATTCATGGTTGTGCAGCACTTTGACACCATATAATCATCCTAAACATTTCTCTAAACAAGAATCATGCATCAAGATATCCTAATTTCAAAAATTTCAAACCCTAGCATAATGAAATTTCAAAATTTTCATGCAAAATAGATGCTATTTACACGAATCAACATCAACACAACATATAGTAATCATTTGATTTCATATATTGACCCACAATTGAAGCAAACAATGTGATTTTATGTCAGAATCGAAAAACCCCAAATTTCATAAGTTCTTGGTTTAAAAAAATTTGGGTATTTTTTTTTGTAAAACTGTCATAAAATTTCAATTAAGCATAAATAATGAAATAATTTGAGATAAAATACTGTTAGCCTTATTCTAATACCATTTACTAATAGTATTCAAGAATGCATTAGGAGATGAATACATACCTGATGATCCAGTAGGGTCCATTGTGTAGAATCTCAAATGGTGGGAAGAGAAATTCAACCTGCTTCACCTCTTAGAACACATAATAAATTAGAGAGAGAGTTTAGATAAAGGAAAGAACTGACCCTAAGAGATGATGCAGGGAAGTATTTTAAAATCTGTATAGTATGGAAGTTTTAATCACATGCATGTATCTTCCCTTGGAAGTTTATTTATTTTAAAATTATTATTTGCTTTCCTTTAATTAATTATTATTTAATATTTACATAATTAAATAATAATTAATTATAATAAAACCCCTTATCTCTCAAGTTAGTATTGTGATAGGAAACCAACTGACCACTAAGGGGCTATAGGTTGGGGCCTCAACCCGATGAGCTTGTGTGCAATCTAACCTATCATAGATTATGCACAATTAACCTAGGCCCAATCTATTCTCCTTAGCACTAATCACTTAAATAAGTCTGTTAATGTCTTAATAATTAATTAATGCTAATACATAACAGTAATTAATTAAAATTAATTCAACACAAGCTACCCATGAAGAGTTGGTTGACCTTGCTAGACTGTACATACTAATCAGTTGCCACTTGGGTGCAATCAATTGGTTAGCTTGATTCTTGAGTCTGTTTGTGGCTTAAAACCTTGGTCCAACCAGTCATATGATTTTATCTCCTTCTGGGTTTTGAGTTATGAAATTTACTTTAATCCTTTTTTTGCTAACTTGGCTTGTTTTGGTTTGAGGCTATGCATATAGGGTGTTACAATCATCATTTAACTCTAGCTCTCCAACCAATGAACATGTTTTGTGTAAATGTGTTACTAAAAGTAGTCTAATGGTCAGAAGTTCCAATAGTTGTAATAAATTCAACATCATTATCATCATCATCATGGTCATCTTTATCTATAAACTCTTCCTCCTCTATATGATTCGTAAGCATGAATCTCTTAATTAGGTTGTGTAGTAAACAATAAGCCATTATAATACAACCATGTGTTAGGATAGGAAAAATGAAGGACTTCTAAGTATAGCCCTCCTCCCTTTAAGTAAACCAAAACATCTCTCTATCATATTTCTATCTCCAACATGTTTAACATTGAAATATTCTTTAGCACTTTGTGCTTGTTAATCACTCCATTCTTTAAGATGATAGCATTGCCCTCTATAAGGAGTGAGAAATCCTTCACAATTCGTGTATTTGCTATCAACCATATAATAACAACATTTACATATGTCAAAAAGAGATTCATTATTAGGTGTGTTGAATTAACTACAATATTTTAGTTATAAAATTATTAGTATCAATTATAGTTACCTTAAGGAACTTTCAAACCATTTGGCATAAAGATAGTATTTCAAAGGACATAACGATCATGTGCTAAACCTTCCCAACCAAGTAAAACATAAATAAACTCCATGTCAAATGAGAAAACACCTAATACATTCATGGAAATAGTGCATTTCCTTGTTTGATCCTTTTTCTTGATATGGCACTAACATAATAATGTATACACTATCTGGAGCTCTTAAACAATTCTACAAAAAAGGACATAACTCATTTACATACATGATTATTTCATATTAGTTATGGAATAAATAAGTGGGATTAATACCTTGACACATTTCTAGCTATCGTCTTCGCAATTATCTATTATAAGTGTAAGCTTTTTAAGTAATTGTTAATGTAACCTAAGGATAACACTAAGACAAAGGCTAAATTGTTGACTTATAGTTTCTCTCCACTTTAAGAAAGTAATGTCCAATTGATCTATTCTTTTCATGGTGAGCAGATGTGTACAAAAGCATAGCAATTATTTCCTTAAGTCATATATTTCAAGTTGCACTCAATCCCCTAATATCTCTTAACATCTCACAAAGTACATTAAATATGTGTTTATTCATATGAAGTTCATTCCTATAAGACAAATCACTCTCTTATTAACCTATTCAATATTTCACATTGCTATTGTTTTTAGAATTTTTCTCCTCCAAATGAAAACTCCTAACAATAGTATGTTCATCATGTACCACATCAAGTACATCATTAGCATTACATTGACAATTATCATTGTCAATTGAAGTTGTTGTAATTTTATCTTCTTCCTTAGAGATAAGCCAAAATGAGCCATTTTTGTACATAGTTTGCAATGCACACAATGGGCCAGTTTCTCAACATTTTAAAAAAACATTAAAATACACATTTAAGTATTCATTTCAATAAGCAATTTAGATTATAAACAACTAAAAGAAGTAGAAAAAAAAAGAGTAAGTGAAAGAAGAAGAAAAGGAAGATTTCAAATCTCATCAATGGAATAGTGATGTCCCATTCGTGAGTTCCAGGCACCAAGATAAATTCTCCATTGTGTCTTTATCACCCGAACTAGTCAAAGTCTCAAGTGGAAGTGTGAATCATGTGGGATTTTCATGCAATAGTACGTTTGATAAACTATGACCTTTTGATTTTAATAATGAAAATAAAAATTTAATTTCAAGGAATATCCAAAAGATTTGAGCATAAGTATCAGAGGTTTCACAAACTCTTGTGAACAGGAAAAATGATAAAACACCAAATGGTTAACATAACATCTATTCTATCATACCATTTTAAGAAGTGGATTATTTTATTATAAAAGGGGAAAATTATTATTTGGATTTGAAGGTTGATTACTTGTTTGTGAAATTTGGATTTGGCATTAGTTTGTAAAGACTAGTTACAATAATCTTTAGAATTAGCAATAGAAGCATTACCTATGTTGTACGTATTATCTTTGTGCATACAAAACATTGTAGTCCCTAGAATTAGTAAGTAGTTAAAAAACTTGTTATTAAAGTTCTACCTAAATGATACGTAAATGTATCCTCTAATTAATTTGCTTTGCAAATTTGCAAGTGATAATTATAGGTAGCTTAGGATGCTCTAAATAATGTAGTAAAGGGTTGAGTTAGGGAAAACACCTTTCGAATTGATCCAAGTGTAGGTGAAAGTGGAGGGCCTATTGGGGTTTCAAAAGGTTTGTATCAAAATCTTACACATGTTTGTCTCAAATTCTCATCATTTGTATTTGAGTTCTTATAATAACACCATTTGTGTTTGTTTTAAGCATTGTTTTGATAGCAAATAATGGTGGCTTTACCAGTATCAAAACAAAGGTATACTAGAATTTTATTATATTTCCTTGTCCTTGGCATTGGCATAATATTTTGGATTTGAACTATATTGATATTAGTAGGTTAACAGTGAATTTTTAAATGTTTCTACTCATGTTTGTTTTTATCAAATTTAGTATCATTGTTTTGGATATTGGCACTAACATCCTTACTTTCTTTCTTGAACAAGTTAAACCATGTTCTCTTATGCTCACACACATGACATAAATTCTTCGCACATTCTCTTATACCATAAAAAATCCCCATGACAAAACCAAAATAAATACATCCTAAAAGTCCATAGTCGAAAACATATGCCCAGTAATCCAAGCATTAAGTGCACACCAAGCTAAAAATTAAAGCATCAAAATGGATTCAAATGCATATCTATGTTGTAATCAAACTAACAATTATGTATTGATCCTACCTAAACACTATTTCTATATTATTTAACCATAGCTCTTTTGTCTAACTATTTTTTAATTAGCATAATAAAGACAACGATGAGTATACAGATTCTATTATGCATTAGTTGTTACTCATAATAAAAGAGAAAAACATGAGAAAAAATATGGCATAAACTTAGATAAAAGGTGAATCAAACATTGAACAGAGTTCTTATCAGTAAAGCATCTTTTATTAACAGAATATTAAGATCTTACCTATAAGAAAAATGGTTAGCACAAGAGCAAGTGTAACTTGAATAGAACAACTATATCCCCAGTGCGAAGGAATTTGAACTTGTCTTTGGAACTCATTAATCAGATCAAAACCTACAAAGAATGAAAATGTCTTGTTAACTAGTAGTGTAAAGGCTTATGGACTTTAATACACACCAAGAAAATATTGTTAACTAGCATGTAGATAGAAAAATTGCGACATATCCAATAAAAGCAACTATTTTACAAATCAGGGGCAAAGCTCATTATAGAATCAAAAAGAACATTGATGTGGATTACTAAGCTTGAAGGTGACAGTGGAAAAATAGAGTAGTTGCTGCTAAAAAAGGGGAATGAGGAGTATCTTTTTTGTTTCTCACTACAAAAATATAATTATTTAAGAGTGGTTAATACCTGTAATTAGAGACAGTTTGAACCACTTCTAGTACTTTTTGTGGTAGTTCATATTGCCACAAAAGTGACTGCCTCATTATACTTGGCAACAGTTTAGTGTAATCGCTAGAATATTTTTAAATACTAAAGTTTAGCTGTGGTTCATTTAGAGGTGGTATGATTGCCTTTAACTTTTCCTTTATTTTTTTTTTTTAAATTGGAGATAGTTCTGTAGCTTCTTTAAAATTTTTCGTATTTATTTATTTTTTTAATATGAAGGCTGTTATGAATTACCTTTAAGTGTTTTCATATTTGTAGTAAAAATTTGGTGGCGGTTTTAAATCGCCTCTAAATGTTTTGAAAGTCTTATTTTAAAATATAGTTGTGGTTTTGACTGGCTCTAAAATTTTCATAGTATATATATATTTTTAATTTTCATAATGTTTCTTTTATTTTTTTTAAGTTTCAATTAACCCATGTTTTTGTACTAAAATGATAGATTAAACCAATATAATTATTA
Organism: Saraca asoca; assembly: GCA_026873985.1. Taxonomy (NCBI): domain Eukaryota; kingdom Viridiplantae; phylum Streptophyta; class Magnoliopsida; order Fabales; family Fabaceae; genus Saraca; species Saraca asoca. The sequence goes on from JANHAO010016536.1 coordinate 9,506, forward strand.
TTAATATAGTAAAACTATAATTATATTTATATAATAATTAAACCAATATAATAAAAAATTTATATAATAAATTAGGAATATATTTTATTAAATGTAAAAAGTTAGATTGTAGACTGTCTTACATATCATAAATTTAAATCTAAATATTTCAAGTTCCTAAGACCATAAAATTTCTTATATATATATATATATATCCGCATATGCTAGAAAAATTAACAAAAATGTAATCTAAAATGACTGGCAATGATCAATAGCATTTTTATATTTGTTGTTCCCTCTTGAATTTCTTCTTGCTTACATGGGTGAATTTTGATCCTTAAGAGATTGTGGAGTAACTTGAACATGATCCTATAAAAACATAAAAAAATAATGTATTAATTTGATATTATATTGAGGTCAAACAAGAAATCAGAAGTATCATAAAATATTATAATTTCTTAGTAGATAAAACATCCACAAATGTGAGTGTCAACTAACAGCTAGCTTGGTGACCGTGTGATAGTAAAATAAAATATATTAGCTAAACTCAAAGGGTAAAAATCAATGTTTATTTATTCCTAGAAAAGATGCTTTTATGATTATGATACTACCTTCAAAGTAAAGAGTTCATTTTACCACATCTAGATACAAACAATTCCATTATTTTCATAGTTGCTATCATGACTAAAAAAACATTGCATGCAACAATTGATGGAAAAAGCACATACATCAAATAATGATCTCAAGATTCAATTGTTGCATTTTCTGCTATGAGATTCTAAGATAGTCATCATGATCTTAAAATTCTTCCTTTAATTTTTAAAGATGATTGTTTCTCATTAATGATGCCATCTCTATATCTTTAATGTTAATAAGTTATTGTAGAAAATGACAAGTCACTTTCATTTAAGAAGAAGAGGATTATTAGTGTTACTCCATTAGTATCGATAAATAATAGATTAAATCTCATGGTGTTACTCATCCATCAAATGTTATGTTATGTATACCCTTAGAATGTACTAAAATAAAATTATTAATAATATAATTATGTAGTAACTTGCAACATAATCAATCTCAAAGGCAATGTTAATTTGTAACCACTATTAGACTTCTGCTTTAGTAAATTAGAGAATAATTAAAATGACAATACTCTATATATAACCATAGATAGGAATAGGATAAAGAATTCAAGTATCACTATGTCAAACCTACTAACCATACTAGTTGTCATATTGAGAAAGCATATTTTCAATTCTCATAACTCTTGTGGTTTGCTTGGGGTTAATTAAATTCATATAATGTAATATCAACTTTCAATAATGAAGTGTATTGAAAATAATTGGTGCCTTAAATAAAACCTTGTCTTAAGTAATTGTCTTGGGTTTGAGGTTCATTTTCACATTTGGACATATCATGTAGCTATAGATTCCAATTCAATGCCAATACAAATGGATATATGACCATGACTCCATTATAAATGATAATGACCTGTTCATTTCAATTAGCCATGTTTTCCTATTTTCTTTTAGGGAGAAGATTAGTGTTTGTGGGAGGCTCTATTTTGAAGTTGAAACATAAAATTGACTAAACCATAGAAAATTTCCTCCATTCAGCTAAAAGCCACTGTTTGAAAGATTAAACCTTGTTAGATCTTAATATTCAAAGGATGTAACTTGCAAAATAGTTTATGTGTAATTAGTTTTTCTTCCTTCATAATAATAGGAAATACTGGTTAAGCAAAGATTCAACTTGTAAATTCTAATTATGAAAGGATGGATGCCTACTACGAGTTGCATTATAACCTTGAAAATGGAAAATACTACACTTGCAAGCTTCTTGTAGAAGTGCCTATGAATGTTGGCATCTTCAAAATACTATTAGATTTGTCCAAATGTCTCATTGTTTCATTTTTAGAAGTTAGCTATTACTCTCTCCCTAAGGTTCTTTTATCCTATTCTCAAGTTGGCTTCCACGTTCTTCATTTTTTTCTTCCTTATGAAGGCAGATGAGACCTGTAGAGTTTACATAAGCAAGGTTATCTTATGGTCCCTATTGGGTTTTCTAGAGGCTACGTCAAACACATAAATATTAGGCATATTTGCAATAGATAATTGTGAAAGAACCATAACTTTCCTTTATATAGCTCCTCAAGTTCATCAGTTTTTTGGATGTCAAACATGTTATTTTCAATTTATGATGGAAACTAAGTTATGAAACAAACAAGCACATCCTTATTATTTAACTAATTATTCAGTAAATTAAGCCATTTCAACTAAATGTTTTAAAAGCAAAGATACTCAATTTGCTGATGTTGAAATATAGTGATAGAACTTGACAGCAAACTAATTGAAAGTAGTTCAATTAGCAGAAAACTAATGATAGCCAAGTGAAGTAGAATTTTTTAAAAGCTTGATCTTACTACTATAACTGTATGTACATATTGATTAGCAATTTATTGGTTACCTAAATAAGGTGAAATTTTCCCTTCCATGTCCTTGATATAATCCAAGATGGCATGTACTTTTTTTTTTTTTAGCTAACTCTTCCTTGGTTTAGTCAAGCTCTAATTTTTGGCTTTCCACCTCTTCTTAAATTATTGGATTAGTGTTAGAGGAACTGGTGGAATGGATTCTTTGAGAATTGGTCCCAAACGTTTGTCGGGCGAACTCTCATCCCTATGCCACGGATATGGCTTGGATGCTCTTTCCTAAACACTTGCAAAGGCTGATCCAGAGATAGTGTTGAATGTTGTGGCAAGTTCATTTGGCTCAAAACTTCATTCAATTTTTCCTATGTAAATGCAAAAGTTATTATGATATCAACTAATGAATATTATAAAATTAATAAAAATTTTAATTGAATCATCACCCTTATACTCCTTGCTTCCTCGTTCACATATAAACCATCATTTTTCTAATGTATAGCATCCCATAGCTCTATTTGACCAGTTGGATGCTCTTTCTCCTTTTTCTATCATTTCAACAAAAAAGTGTTTAACTTGAATGAACCTATATGAATTTGCTTTTATTTATTTAGGAAAAATTGTTATACTACCATCTTATCCTTTAACTGTGCAAATATTTTAGACCTATAGTGTGTGGAATGGTCTACTTGCTTTTGTTTTGTGCATTCTAGTTACCCATTTCCCATATAAATAAACTCAATTATTCCTTTTGTCATTGGTACAATCATAGTTATATTAAAAAAATGAGTAATTACTGATGTGCGGTTGTCGACACCGATCAAATTAGAAATTTATAATACTGAAACTACCTAAACTATTTGTAGCATAGGCAACTCCGAGTCGAACCTAAAGATCATTTGTGGATGATATCAATGATATTAGGAGTTGTGCACATGGGGGTGTTTGGCAGAAACTAACTAACATAAACTAACAAAAATAGAAACAAAGACAACAACAAACAACAACATGCAACCAGCCAAGGAAACCAACTAACTTGAGATAAGTGCATCCTAGATCACTAAATGTTCATTCAGTTGTCAATAATCATAGCAAGAAGCCCTGGAATGATTAATGAACCTATCCTAAGTAGTCAAGATTTAGCCAAGAAGCAAACGCATCAAAAGCTCAATGCATTGCTTGGTTTCTACCTTTTTCTTCTACAATAGATCATGAAGCCACAATCTTACTGAAATCCAAATATCATGAAGCCATTCCATTCAAATTTCATAGTTAAAATAGAAAAGAGGGAGAATAAATGGATAACAAATGAATGTAAGAAATAAATACCAAGATCTCAGCATTAAATCTTCAAGTTGTAGCCCTTTGGACTGATTATAGAAACTAGCCTTCCATGGTAGGCTGAAAATACAAAGAAAAAGGGGAAAGTAAAAGCTTGCTCTCTACCCTAAAAACTAACCTAAAAACACACTCAAAACTAATGAAAAACTCAAGCAAAAAGTCTCAGCCAAATGGTTTTGTCCGGGTCAAAAGAAGAGAAGCTAGTTGCATAGGTGAGTAGGCAAATGATGGTTGGCTGAGATGGCAGCCTTTGCCATTACGTGTTGGGGGCTCAATGTAGACTGCTTTCCCTCCTTTTTCTACTCTCTTTTGTGTCTCTAGTGGGATAGTTTTTTTTTGGATCAAAGCATGTTGCAATGGGCTTAAAAATCATGCCAATTAGGGCCTTGAAAGTCCAATTCTGCAGAGCCCATTTTTACAGCTTCTCAATCTCCAAGTTGCAGCATAGTTTTGACACCTAATTTGATCATTTCAGCACAGGAAGTCTTCACATGAATTGTGGCTTTATGTGTCAGATTCCATTTGGACCTAGTTTCACATCAATTGGACCTTTATAACTCAAGTTATTGTCTTTTGAATGCACAGAGGTTAGCTGCTCAGGAAAGGGCTAGATAGCATTCTGATTCTAATTTCAACTCCAATTTTGGATGACCAATTGTGTGATTTAGCTTTTCTAGTCTACATGAAAGTTGTAGATCTATCTCTTAGATTTTGTAAAAGATAAGAATGACATCAATTGGATAAGTGTAGCTCAAGATATGCTCAGAATACAGAAACTGCTCAATTATGTAGAATTATGCAAATGATGCCAATTGATACAAATTTACAAATACACACTGACACAATTGGAGACATGTCATTTTGGCCCTTAAAATGCTAAGTATGAGGACAAACAAATGTGTCAAATATTGTGTTATCACATTCCCCCACACTTAGCTTTTTGCACTCTCGAGCAAAAGTCAAAACAAAAAGCAAAACACAAGGGGACAGCAAGAAGATTCAAAAGACTTCGAGGTTTTTCAGCAATGATGAGAGACTTATGACAAATAAGAATGTAGCAAAATTCAGGTCACATAGCACAACATGTTGAAGCTCA
>JANHAO010016537.1:0-14336 GCA_026873985.1 Saraca asoca
AATGTTCTTCATCAAATCGATGTTACATCGATGTATGTAGAAAATTTTGAAGACATAAATCGATGTATAAATCGAAGTATGTAATAAAAAACAGTTTTGTGAAATCTTATTTTCGTAACAATTTTTCTACCTCATTATTTAGTTAAAAAAGTTAGGATTAAAGATCAATGAAGCTTATTTACAAGAGATCCTATAAAAATAGAAAATAAATCTTAAAAACTGGCCTTGATTCACTTGTATCATAGTTGTATATTTTTTATACTTGAAAACAAAAGAAAATAAGTAGTAAAATATGATAAAGATATATCAAATAATAATAAAAAAATTACTTTTCAACATCAAAACTAAGAAGTGTGAATGACTTAGACTAACAAGTCTAACAATCTTCCCATTTTTTATGTTGACAAACAATTTTAGATTGGCTTCAAAGTGAAGAAAAATAGTAACAGTAATTTATAAAAAATTTCTTTTGAAAGAATTTTTAATGTTACAAGAAATTTTTTCTCAGAATTATTAAAAGCTCCCCCTTTTGAGTGAGAATAATATTTCATAAAAAATAAAATTTAAAATTTATGAAATTTTTGAGAAGTTAAAAAGTTTTGAACTTTGAACTTTTGAAAATTTCATATTTCTCCCCTTTTTTGGCACATCAAAAAGTAATAAAAAAGGTACCAAATCATAATTTCATTATTGAATTACATATTGATTGGAATCAATATAAGATCTAAAGCATACATTCAAAAATATCACAATAAAGATATTTAAAATATCAAAATAACTAGCATTATCATAATATTTACAAATATACCAAAATATTTAGCAGATATCAAAATATCCAGAAAATATTAAAAGGTCCAAGATACATCATAAGAAAATTAGCAGAAGTAACAAAACTAAAAAAGGTAATAGGGTCTCAGGGAATAAAATTCAAAAACAAAGAATCTATTCAGGAGGAATTTCATTCAATTTCTGCATCTCAACATCTTCATCTTACTGTTGTAATCTCAATCTAATTTCTTCAACTTGATCATTGAGAAGATTGTGTCTTTAATTCAACTCTTTTTCAATTTTATCAACTTTTTCTATTAACAGTGTCATTTGTTATTCCATTACATTGAACCATATATCTTGACTTTTAGTTATCTTATTGGTTTGATCCGTCATGTGTTTGTGCATACATTCAATCAATGTAGACAATCTTGCTTCAACTTCAGTGTTGATTGCTTCTTGTGTTGATGTTTGACCAGAAGGTTGAGTGGAGGAAAGTGTTTTATTGATCCATTTTCCTTGACTATCTTGTATAAAACCCATCTTGTGAATATGTGAAGCAATAATCATTGTCATTGCATTTGGGCGTGAAGCCCAAGACTCATTTAAAAGCTTCATTTTTGGTTTTGTGAAAAACAAGGTTAGAATCATTCCGTATAGAAGATATCCAATATCTGTTCTTCTTGAACAGTTACTCAAATACTTCAAAATGAAATATGGAAAATTGAAATCAATTTGATTTTTAATAATCCACATAAAAAATAAGTCATCTTTTATTATCTAAGTAAAATTGGTGACCCTTGGCAGAATAACTTTGCACATAGCATAGTGTAGGATCCTATCTTCTGGAGACAAGCCAGTTATAAGTAGTCTCCCACTGCCATCTTTTAGGGTGGAGTAGGGAAACAACATATTAACTGCCATGTTCTTATTGTATTCATTAAAGGATCCTGCAGTAAGCTTAGGCATAAAGTTATCTATTCCAAATTCATTTGCAAAAATCTCAGAGTCAATGACAATGTACTTCTGCATTACATAATAAGATAGTTTACAATCAGCATCTGCTAAGTTAGAATAAAATATTTTTACTAGCCTGGGGTAGGCTGTATCATTGAAAATCAGAAACTTTTCCAACTTAGCAAATAATTCAGGCAAATGTGTAGATTTAAATAACTGATCACTAAAACACTTTAATGGTTCAACCTTTCTATTTTCAAAGGTAAGATAGGATTCATACTCTGGGACATGAAGAATGATTCTTCTTCATCTGACTAAGCAAGTCTGACTAGGTATTTATCCTTGCGCTTTACCGGGATTTTGATGTGCTTTGCCATTGTTGATGATATGGTTGAAAGAAGTAGTTTCAGTGTTTCAGGCTTTTGGGTTAGATTTTAGGTGTTTTGATTTTGGGATGTTTTTGGAGAAAATGATCAGTGAAAGTAGTAGAGAAAAGTGATTTTGGCATTTCTATTGAAGAAATTTGGTAAAAATCGGTGGGAGAATGGAGATTTTTGGGATTGTAAGGGAGAGGTGCCGAGAGAAACGATGAACAGGGGTTTAAGGTCACTGTAGCAAATGGGACTAACTTCAATGTTTATATTTATAGAGAACGTCATAAATTGATGTGGCATCGAAGTAGAAGGTTAAGAGTCACTAATGCATTGATTACATTTTGAATTTGTTCTTTGGGTATTCATACGTGTATCAATTTTGCATCAGTGTATGTATGAGTCTTGTTATTCGTATCAAAGTTGTAATCAATGTATCCAGTAGTTTTAAAAAATAATAAAAAATTTCATCCTTCTCAAAATTCTGAAAAATGGGCTGCATTGAAGTATACATCGATGCTCGAGATAAAAATACATATGCATCGATTTGTACATCGAAGTAAAAAGATAGAAAGAAAGAAAAACTAGATGAGATACATCAATTACTACATCGATTAATGTGTGAAGAGTTTCAGTTTTTCTAAAATATTTTCCTAAAATTTTAATCAAAGGATTATTTCAAATTACTTCATGTTTCAGGCTGTTTCTTTGTTCCTGCAAAACAAATTTCGCAATACCTTTGAAGCTTAAGTTAATATTTGTAAAAAGCAAACATAAGAAATAAGTAGATATTCAGAAAATTAAAAAGGAGTATATCACACTTCATTAAGGAACTTTTGTATAGAAAGATGCTTTCTCTTTCCTCACATAAACCTGCAAAATTGAAATCAAATAGACTTGGCTGGTACCTAGTAGGATTTGGGTCCAAATTTGTTAGTATTGAAAACAGGACTTCTATTAGACCTTACAGCAGCATCATCTGAATCAGACAAATGTACCTTAGGTAACCAAACCAGCTTTTCATTGGGTTTGAATACATATTTATCATTTTTATATTGATAGTATCTAATATGGTGGCCCTTGTGATTACAATAATAGCAGGTAATCTATCTAGGATTCCTGTTTGATTTATTCTTTTTATATTGCTTAAATCTTAAGCCACTTTTATTTTGAAATCCTTTTTAATTATCTAACATGTTGTTTAACTTTGTATTACTATCTAAAAATCCTTGCAAATTCTTATTCAATCTTTCTATTTCACACTTGTAGGACTTATAGTACTTACAAACATTATTTTCACTAACTAATTTCTTAGCTAGGATGTTTAGATTAGCATTTTCTTTTTCAATCAGCTTAATCCTTTTCAACAAAACTTCATTCCTAATTTTTAGTTGTTCTAACTCCTTATTAACTTTCTTTAATTCTTCCTGAGTTTTAAACAATACCTCATGCATTTTTATACACAGTTCAGTAGGATCTTCATGAGATTCATTATTAGAATTAGTAAGACCATCAAAGGATTCATCATGGAAATTATCGACCTCATCTGAGTCACTCACATAAGAACTATAGTAAAAAAGTAGGAAACTTTTGAACCTTTAGATTTTCATGTTTTGCCAAGAGACAATGTTGATCTTCTCTTTCTTTGTGTTAGCTCCTTTTATGCATCCATAGGTGACGTCAAGCATATATAACATTTCTTTCCCTGACTTACATCTTGAAATCTTTGAAAATTCATTAGCAGATACGATACTAACAATAATCTATTTTAATTTGGAGGCAAGAGCATGATCTCTTTCCTTTTCATCAGTCCATAATAATCTGGGATATTCATACCCTGATTCCAAAATTTTCAACATATCAATATCTAGAGCCTCAATAAAGATTTTAAATTTAAACTTCCAAAAATAAAAGTTTTTAGAATCAAAGAAAGGTGGATAATTCAATAATGAACTATCAAAGAAAATAGGTAAATTTGAATCCATTTTTAAATCAAATAAAGGTGTATCAGGAGCCAAAGCTCTGATACCAACTGTCAGGTCTCAGAATGGTGGGTATTGTGGGTAAAAACTAATCTCACAAAGTAGGACCAAAGGCCTAGTAGAAAGCAGAAGATGTCTAACCCATTGAAGATGGGAGTGTGAGATCCTAGTTCACGCGCTCGATAGATTGCTCAACTAGGCCTCAACTTGCATAAGGATCGGGCTCATTCTATTGGCCTCGAGCTCGTCCTTGCTGAACAAGGGAAAGTAACAAGCTCAAGGACATAACCTCATGAAGAAAAGGTGTCGCCTGGGCAAGAAGCTTAGTGAGATGCCCAACAAGATGGAACTCTAGACAGGCTTGCATTAAGCCACAAATTCAATAGACAGAACGAGCCCACCTCGCAGAAAGTAACCTGTAGAAGCCAGATTACAGGAAATTGTATTGTCTTGTATATTTAATACTTGATGTAACAGAATTACAACTTGTAATCATTACATATAACCTTCCTCCCTCTATAAAAGGCAGGGAAGAACTCTTGTAAAAAGGAGGCTGAAGTAAGACTAGCCGATGCTTTGTAAAATTTTCCAAAGATTAATAAAAACTCCACCGTAGACGTAGAGTCTAGTGCCGTCTGAATTTAGCCAAACCATATTAAAACATTGCATTCAGTTGTTTCTATTCCTCTCCACCTTCTTCATCACCTTCCTTTCTTTATATTTCATATACTAGAAAGCAGTTTGGGGTTTAAGAACGATACTCATTAGCTAGAATTCGACAAAACTGGATTTCATCATCAACATTTTGGTGCTAGAATGAGGGCCCATCTACTTTCTAAACTACTTTTCTGATCAGTTGCAATGGTAAGAGGAAAAGTCACCTGGAGTTCATCGTTTAACCAGTGGATGTTTCTATCATTAGAGCTCATCGTCATCCCACTGTTGGCCCTGGGACTAAAGAGGCACAAACACCCAGCCAATCCTTACTAGTACTCAAGAACATGGTAAGAGAGCTGGCTGAAACCATGAAAGTGCTACCACAAGTGCAAACCCAGGGCGCATAGAGGTAAGAAGAGATTATGATGCAACTCCAACAGTTGCGTAGAGAAGCTTAAAAGGAAACTCATGGAGATCACGATAGTTAGCAACTTGAGGGCTCGCAGTGAGTGGAAAGCTCTAGCCCATAACCTAAAATACAAGGCCTAGTAATGGAGGAAGTCCTCCAAAGGCTGAAACAGTTAGAGAAGCGCTCCCAGCCTCAAAACAATCAAGCTTGTTGAGAGGAGAGCTCTCCATTCTCTATAGAGATCGAGATGCGACCCCTTCCACAAAAACTTAAGGTGCCCACAATCCCATTGTACGATAGAAATAGTGACCCGTGTGACCATCTAGATGCGTTCAATGTCCAGATGGATCTTCAAATGATTGACCCTCTGGTCAAATGCCACATCTTCCCAGCCATGTTAAAAGGTATACCTTGGGCATGGTTCAGAAGCCTCCCGGCTCACAGTGTCAATAGCTTGGAAGAATGCCAAAGGAAATTTATTAATCAATATCGGGCACTGAAGAGGCAACTCATACCTCCTTGTCATCTTGCAATGATCTTTCAGCATAAGGGTGAGTCGTTGAAAAACTATATAGTCAGGTTCAGGCATGAAGCCAACTCCATAGAGAATCCCTCAAAAGAGAGCATCCTAAGGGCAACTCAGTGGGGCTCCATAAAAATGGAAAGCTATACAAAAGACTTTACAAATTCCTGGCCTGAGATCTCGTTGAATTTTACAAGTGAGTTGTCAAACAAATAAGATGGGAGGAAACCTTTGGTACAGAAGAGCTCAGACCCAAGGGTGAAGTGTCCAATACTTCTCAAAGCAAAAAAAGGAGTGAGGAGGGCCAAAATTGTGGCCCCAATGACCAGCCCATAAAGAGGGGAAAATCTGGGCAACCTCAGCCTAAAGGTCACTATGAAAGTTATAGCATTTTGTCTGATATGCAAGGCAGGATCTTTACAGTAGAATGAGATAGGGAAAACTTTAGGAACCCCAAGCCCCTCTGGAATCCTGGGAAGTTCGGGAGCAATAAAGATAAATTTTGTGCCTACCACAATGATGTTGGGCATAACACTTCGGAATGCTAGGCATTTAAGGATGCCATGGAAGATCTCATTAGGAGAGGACGATTACAGGACTATGTGGTAAGGCCATTAAAGCGGTAGGCTCAACAAACTTAACAAATTGCTGATCGAGAGCAAGAGCTATCCATCAGAACCATATTTTGATCCTGTAATATCATGTTGAAGTAAATGAAAATATTCCAAATTTTTATCTAACTACCCGCCTGAATGTTTTATTCTACATAATCCAGCAAAGAGCTATGAGCTCAATGAGGTGCAAAGGCACTATTAAAGACTCAGAATCCAGCATAGCCATGAGCTCACTGAGGTACAGAGATACTATTAAACACTCAAAATCCAACACAGCCATGAGCTCACTAAAGTGCGAAGACACTATTAAACACTCACAATCCAACACAACCAAGAGCTTGTTGAGGTGCTGAGGCACTATTAAATGCTCATAATCTGGCAAAGAGCTATGAGCTCGCTGAGGTGTAGAGCCACTATTAAACACTCAGAATCCAATGCAGCCATGAGCTCATTGACGTGTTGAGGCACTATTAAACACTCAGAATCCAACGTAGCCATGAGCTTACTGAGGTGTGGAGGCACTATTAAATACTCACAATCCAGCGTAGCCAAAAGCTTGCTAAGGTACAAAGGCACTATTAAATGCTCATAATCTAGCAAAGAGCTATGAGCTCGCTAAAGTGTAGAGGCACTATTAAACACTTGCAATCCAGCGTAGCCAAGAGCTCACTGAGGTGTGACGGCATTATTAAATGGTCAAAATTGAGCATTCAGACCCGACAACGAGCTATAAGCTCATTATAGTGTAAGGACACTAAAATAAGTCCATTGCAACTCTCATGCAGTTAAGTATTCGTAGGAAATATGCACCAAATGATCGTAGCTCGCATGCAATCTGTTGCCAGGCGTCGCTTACATGCATCCTAACTATTGTTTGTTACAAATCAGGGCAGTCAAGCGACAGAATCAGCTATAAGCTAAAGATATGGTTGATTGGTCAAAAAGACTTTTCATTGATCTATAGAAATATACATCCAACAAGCATTTGGTGTAGTATCTAAGCTACACAAAATAAGCTTATCCATTAAAAGACCACATCTAACGGGGTAAATTTACATCAGAGGAAGGAAGTACAAGAACAAAAGCCAAAAGAGCCTAGCGCTATTGTTGAAAGTAGAAAGCTAGCCATCGGGAGACAAACTCCTACTAGTATGAAGACTATCTAGCCCAACTACTCCTACTTATATCCCTCCTAAGCCAATGGTTCCTCCTAGACCAAGCCCAGAGTAATTTGAAAAGGCACCGCGAGTCTAGCTAGCAAGGTTGGAAATCACGATGAGACCGCGAATAGGTAATCCAAGATCTACATAAGACTTCTCCAGAGCCAGGATAAAAAGCTATGCATGGGAGTCACATGCAACAGACTATTCGTGCCTCCAAATCTTCTGCAACAAACCATCCATACCTCAAAAAGCTTCATCAAAGGCCAAACTACCAGATACATAGGGGGATCTACTACAGCATCCATCAGGCCGTTTCATGAAGAAACAAGAAGAGCTTCTCAGATTTTATAAACTAGTTTGGGTTCGATGAAAGACCCAACGAATAATTAGCTAGTCTGAATCGAACGGTCTGGGACAAAAATGAAATCTAAAATGACAATGCTACCAGGCAAGGACATTGACCAAAAGTGCAAACAAGGCCTCAGAAAATTATAACTCCCAGTCTGTAAAGCAAACTGAGAGTTAGGGGCTTATATTGTGGGTAAAAATTGGTCTCACAAGGCAGGACCAGAGGCCCAATAGAAAGCAGAAGATGTCCAGACCATTGAAGATGGGAGCATGAGATCCCAGCTTGCGCATTCCACAGATCGCTCAACCAAGACTCAGCTCGCATAAGGATTGGGCTCGCTCCACCAACCTCGAGCTCATCCTCGCTGAATGAGGGATAGCAACGAGCTAGAGGACATAACCTCACAAAGAATAGGGTTCATCAAGGCAAGAAGCTTAGCAAGATGCCCAACGAGATGGAACTCTAGACAAGCTCACATTAAGCCACAAATTCAACAAATAGAAGGGGCTTACCTCGCAGAAAGTAACATGCAGAAGTTGAATTGTAGGAGATTGCATTATCTTGTATATTTAATACTTAATGTAACAGAATTATAACTTATAACCATTACATACAACCTTCCTTTCTCTATAAAAGGTAGGGAAGAACTCTTGTAAAGGGAAGGCTGAAGTAGGACTAGCCGATACTTTGTAAAATTTTTCAAAGATTAATAAAAACTCCATCATGGACATAAGGTTTGGTGCTGTTCGGATTTATCCAAACCACATTAAAACACTGCATTCAGTTGTTTCTATTCCTCTCCATCTTCTTCATCACTTTCCTTTCTTCATATTCCATAGATTAGAGAGCAACCTGGGGTTCAAGAATCGTACTTGTTGACTAAAATTCGATACAATTAAATTTCATCATCAACAGTGGGTAAAAGTATTATGTAATCTGAATATGTGAAGTTCAATTGGATCTTGCCTTTTTCTCACTGGAGAATTTGTATACACCTTTGTTTTATTTTTAATTTAGTAATTAAACAACAAAAATGGTTGTAATTCATAGAACTAAGTGTAAAATAATAGAAAATAATAGTTAAGTAGTAATAGATAAAATTCAACAGATAAAAAGTTTTTAAAGTGGTTCAACTTGAATTGAAACTGTAATTCAAGTTTACTCTACATGATCTTTTTCAACTGAAAGACCTCTTTAATTGAAAACAAAAATCTTCAAGATTACCAAGCTCCTAAATTGCCAGTTTTTTATAATAATACACTAGAAATTAATAAGCTTCTTGCTAACCTAGAAGAATTAGGATAGGCTCTTCTAAACCTAAAAAAACACATCATTAACAGGTTCTTGCTAATCTATACAAGATTTCTAAATCTGTAGAAATCTCAAAAAAAAAGAAACAATGATTAAAAAGAATAAGGTAATACAATACTAGTGTTTGAGATGAAAATCTCAAACTATCTAATGATAAACTGAATTAGTCTTCATCTAGAAACTTGTAAGAATCTTGGAATTTAGATGAGGTAGAAAGAAAATGATGTTGATACTTTCTTAGAAAGATTTCATACGTGAATAGATGAAGAATTGTTATGAAAAGTAATGAAAAATCATTTATATAGTGAAAGAAGTTAGGTAGTTACAACTATTATAACCATCTGTAACAAAATAACTAATTTTCAGTTATTGCATCGATTACAGTCTGTTATTTACTAACTCATCGATATGGTAATCGAAGTGTAGTCTCTTATACACAGTGTTTGCATCGATTACTGCATCGAAGTAGCTATTTTTCCTAACTTTTGATTTGAAAATGTTCTCCATCAAATTGATGTAATATCGATGTATGTGGAAAATTTTAAAGACATAAATTGATGTATAAATAGAAGTATGTAATGAAAAACAATTTTGTGAAATCTTTTTTTTGCAACAATTTTTCTACCTCATTGTTTAATTAAAAAGGTTTTGATCAAAGATCAATTAAGCTTATTTACAGGGGATCCTATAAAAATAGAAAGTAGAAAATAAATCTTAAAAACTAGCCTTGATTCTCTTGTATCATAATTGTATATCTTTGAAACCTGAAAACAAAAGAAAATAAGCAGTAAAATATGATAAAGATATATCAAAGAATAATAAAAAAAATTGCTTTTCAATATCAAAACTAAGAAGTGTGAATGACTTAGACCAATAAGTCTAACAAAAGGGGAAGTGCAATGTTGACTATGCATCGAAAAGGAAAATCTCAAACCAATAAGAAGGGGAAACAATAAATTCTTCCAAGAGTTGGTATTAAGAAAGACAACAAGTGTTTCTTCTATAAAAAGAAAGGACATGTGAAGAAGGTATGTGCAAAATTCCAAAAATGGCTTGAGAAGTGTTGACGTTGAAATTTGGTTCGCATGGAGAGTCCCAGATACCGGCCAACGGGGATGAGTTCTGGGATCCTATACTGCTTTGAAGCATTGAGAAGGCAAAAAGGGAGAGGAATAGGCATGACACAGTGTTTTTAACGTGGTTCGGCTAAATCCGGACGGCATCGGACCTTACGTCCATGGCAGAAATTTTATTAATATGGAAAATTATTTACATAGATCATTGGCTTCTTAGATCCTTTTTGCGAAATTGCCCCCCTTCCTTCTAACAAGGCTTTCCTATTTAAGGAAGGGAGAATGAGACAAAATTATTATAAACTACAATTGTGTTACATCAAGATATAAATGGAAAAGATAGTAAAAGACTATAATCTGGCTGTTGCAGGATATAAGCTGCGGGGTGGGCCCCTCTGGTCGACTATGGACTTGTATTTATATGCATTCACCGCTCGGAATCACTCTACTGTGCGAGGTGTTTGGCGTCCTGAGCTAGGGTTCCTAGCTCAGGGTTGTCATGGAGGGTCGCTGTAACGAGCTTGATGCTACTGTAGCGGGGTAGCGAGCTTGAGCAAAATGGTTGACTACTTGATAAGCTGGCCTTATGATCACCTTACTATATCGCTATCTGGTAGCGAGCGATGTGGGGCTTGTCGAGCGTCTTTAGCGAGCTGGACGATCTGGCCTTTGGCAAGCTCGAATTTGTCATGTTCTTCTGAGGCTATTTTTCACCTATAACAAGAAGAAAGATAACCCAACCTTGTTTGTTTATTATGAATCTAATATGGTTAATGTAAATATTAATACATGGTGGATTAATTCTGGATCAACAACCTACATTTCAAATTTCATGCAGCATTTGCAAAACCTAAGGAAGCCAGTAGGAAGTGAGTAAAGCATCTTATTTAGAAACAAGATGGGCTCACATGTGGAGGCTAAAGGGACATGCTATTTAAATTTAAGAAGTAATTTTGTTTTAGAATTAGAAAAGACTTTTTATGTTCTAACCTTTTCAAGAAACTTGATTTCAGTTTCAAGACTAGTACATTTTGGATATTACTTTCACTTTTCATAAACATCTATCAATTTATTATATAAATCTGAATGTGTTGGGAATAGTATTTTGTCTGATGGTCTTTACTGTACTAATTTACAAAACAATGTCACTCATAATGCTATGCATGTTCAAACTGGCACTAAGAGATGTGTTATTAATGGGGATTCCTCTACATTATGGCACTAGAGATTAGGTCATATCTCCATAGAAATAATTAAGAGGTTAGTAAATGATGGGGTATTTAATACTCTAGATTTTACTGACTTTGACACTTACGTGGACTACATTTAGGGAAAACATACCAACAAGTCAAAGAAAGTTGCCAATAGGGGTTCCACCATATTAGAGATCATACGTATCGATATATGTAGTCCAGACATGGACACACATGGTCAAAGATACTTCATCTCTTTCATAGATGATTACTAATGATATATATATATATATATCTACATGCTTCACAATAAAAATGAAGCATTAGATGCCTTTAAGGTTTTCAAGGCCAAACTAGAGAAACAATGCAAGGAGCAAATTAAGATCATGAGATCAGATAAAGGTGGAAAATATTATGGTAGATACATGGAGGATGGACAAGCACCTAGGCCATTTGCAAAGTTTCTTCAAGAGCATAGGATTGTTACCCAGTACAACATACTTGGCTCTCTAGACTAGAATGGTGTAGTAGAAAGAAGAAACTGAACATTATTGGACATGGTGAGGACTATCTTTAGTAGCTCTAAACTTCCTAAATCCTTGTGGCCTAAAGCACTAAAGATGGCAGTGTATATACTAAATTGAGTTCTAACCAAGGTTGTCCTAAAGATGCCATTTGAATTATGGAAAGGTTGGAAACCAAATTTGTGACATATGTACATTTGGGGATGCCCATTTGAAGTAAGAATTTACAACCTACAAGAAAAGAAGCTACACCCAAGGACCATTAGTGTATATTTCATTAGCTATGCTAAAAGGTCTAAAGGTTACAAATTTTACTATCCATCTTATAGCACTAGGATTGTGGAATCAAGAAATGCAAAATTTCTTGAATATGACTTAGTCAGTGGGAGCAATCAAATCGGGAACATAGTTTCTAATATTGATCATATAGATTCTCGACCTTCCACTCCAAGTGATAGATTGATTATTGTCCACTCCCTCAAGAACAAACAATGTAGAACAACCAATGGCTAAAGTAAAACCAATCACTAAAGATCCACCAATCATTGAAATTCCACAAGTTGTTGACAACATTCCAGTAGTGTATATATAAGAATATGACTACAATTTTTGACATGAACGATATAGGTTAGGCATCTTATGTCATTGGCATTAAGATCCATAGAGATAGATTTTGAGGTATATTGGGTTTGTCTGAGGAAACCTATATCAATAAAATTTTAAAGAGATTTCATATGAAAGACTATTCATTAAGTGTTCCACCTATTATGAAGGGTCATAGGTTTGGTTTGAACCTATGCTTGAAGAATGATCATGAAAAGGAACAAATGAAAACATTCCATATGCTTCTGCTATAGGAAGCCTGATGTATGCTCAAGTTTGCACGAGGCTTGACATTGCATTTTTTGTTGGATGTTAGAACAATATCAGAGTAACCCAGGTATGGACCACTGGAGAGCTACAATGAAAGTAATGAGGCACCTTCAAGGAACCAAAGACTACAAGCTTATGTACAGATAGATGAGCAATTTTAAAGTCATTGGCTACTCAGATTCAAACTTTGTTGGCTGCATTGATTCACATAAATTAACATCTAGATACATTTTTATGTTAGCCGATCAAGTTGTATCTTAGAGGAGCGTTAAGCAGACCTTGATTGCTATTTCTTCTATGGAGGCTGATTTCAAATCATATTTTGAGGCCACTTTGCATGGTGTATGGCTTAATAGTTTCATTTCTAAGCTTAGAATTATGGATTCTATCTCTAGGCCATTAAGCATATTTTGTGACAATTCAGCTACTATTTTTATGGCAAAGAACAACAAAAGTGGAAGTCAAAGTAAGAACATCGACATTAAGTATCTAGCCATAAGAGAGCATGTTAAAGAAAAGAAAGTGGTTATTGAATGCATTAGCACTGAATTGATGCTCGTTGATCCTTTGACTAAAGGCATGCCATCACAGAAATTCAAGGATCATGTAATGAACATGGAACTTGGTTCCCTTATGTAGTTATACAAATAAAGTTATTATTGAAACTCTTATTTTGATGTCTCATATTCATGTGCACCTTTATTCAATTTTGAGAAAATTTATCTTCAATGGACCATGAATGAACATATGGTTTATTCATTAAGTTACGTTACCATGTAAAGTATAATGTTAAGAAATACATGCATTGTAATACGTGAAAGATAATGCTCATCATTTAGAGGACCTATCATCATGATTCATGTATTTGTTACTTAATAAAGCTAACATTGTTTTAAGATACGACATTAAATTAGAAGTGTGGAACAAGTAGGAGAATGTGAAACTAATTTCCCATGAGACTCAATCTCATTTAGAAGTGGTCTAATGCTTCTCTTCAAGCCGTTCACATCCCGTAAAGTTCAAGGATGTGATCAATTAGTTGCTAAAATTGTGGCAACAAACCATGATAGAGGATAATGGTTTTTTCTGCCAAAGAGCCATAAAACAGAGAGATTATAAGCCTATTTTAACTAACATATTCTATTTGGCTAGAGGTAAACTTTCTTTGGCAATCTTTATTGTATTTGATCCTTGGTTTGATTCCACATTAGAATCAAATTATTTTAGTGTTACACAAATGAATCACAAGATGTAAAGGACTTTTATTAACAGTCACACAAGATGTAAAGGACTTTTATTAATAGTCAATAGTTGTAAGCGATAGATCTTCTAATACCACAATTAGTGTCACCTTGCGATAGCCATTTGGTTGTGGGTAATTAGTTTTTTTCTATCGCTATTGAAATAAATGATTTTCTTGTAGTGAAAAAACACCCACTCATAGTTATTGTTCATGTATTTGATGTTAGTCTGAATGGGTGCCCTAGGCCAATTTGATTGGACCCTATCACATCCATGACTATACATTCTATGGATTTGGATATTAAAGGTTGAATGTTCATCTTATAT
>JANHAO010016538.1:0-14331 GCA_026873985.1 Saraca asoca
ATTAGTTTATTCGTATATAACTATGATTACATCTGTACAAGCATTAAATGCTAGACGACAAGTAATAAATGCTGGACAAATCATTATAGGATCTTTAGGGGCTACGGGTTGATAGAGTGCTTTATGCGGCGCCCATCAAGTACTTGGTCGGTTCCCCAGGCACGGAGGAGAGCTCGCTAGTGTCCTTATCATCTGGAGCTTCGCAACTGCATGCTTGGCGGCTTGTCGTGAAGCCTCCAGCGGCCTTGTCTTAGTTTGGGCCACTCCTTCTTCTTCTGGGCCTTTCATTATTTATCCAAAGAATCCCCACAACATTAGTCCCCCAACTCGTAGCTTGCTTTGCAAGCTGGGAGTTTCTCATGTGCTCTCTAAGGTGAAGATACCATCTCAATAGTTTGATTTGCTTAATGATCGCCAGCGTATTTTGCAATGGTCATAGGTGGCCAATGGCATGTATTGCCTGATTTTGTGTATTATACAAGTACTCATGCCTGCTTCGGGTTTAAGAGAGGAGCTTCCTTTATAGGATTAACTTGGCTTAGATTATCGACATTATTTGTCTCTTTATTGGGGCAGTTAAGTGGGCCTGACTGAGAGGTAAGCTGAGCTCTGGAGGCTTAGTGCTTATGCACCAAGTGTGCCCGAGCTATTGGATAGCGAGCTCTGGAGACTTAGTGCTTATGCATCAGGTGTGCCCAAGCTGCTTGAATGGGAGCTCTGAAGGCTTAATGCTTATGCACTAGGTGTGCCCGAGCTACTTGAATGGGAGCTCTGGAGGCTTAATGCTTATGCACCAGGTGTGCCCGAGCTGTTGGATAGCAAGATCTGGAGGCTTAGTGCTTATGCACCAGGTGTGCCCGAGCTGCTTGAATGAAAGCTTTGAAGGCTTAATGCTTATGCACCAGGTGTGCCCAAGCTGCTTGAATGGGAGCCCTGGAGGCTTAGTGCTTATGCACCAAGTGTGCCTGAACTGTTGGATAACGAGGTCTGGAGGCTTAGTGCTTATGCACCAGGTGTGGCCGAGCTGCTTGAATGGGAGCTTTGGAGTCTTAGTGCTTATACACCAAGTGTGCCTGAGCTATTGGATAGCAAGCTCTGGAGGCTTAGTGCTTATGCACTAGGTGTGCCTGAGCTACTTGAATGGAAGCTCTGGAGGCTTAGTACTTATGCACCAGGTGTGCTCGAGCTGTTAGATAGCGAGCTCTGGAGGCTTAGTGCTTATGCACCAGGTGTACCCGAGCTGCCTGAATGAGAGCTCTAGAGGCTTAGTGCTTATGCACCTGGTGTGCCCGAGCTGTTGGATAGCAAGCTCTAGAGGCTTAGTGCTTATGCACCAAGTGTGCCTGAGTTATTGGATAGCGAGCTCTAGAAGCTTAGTGCTTATGCACCAGGTATGCCCGAGCTATTGGATAGCGAGCTCTGGAGGCTTAGTGCTTATGCACCAGGTATGTTCGAGCTGTTTGATGGTGGACAGAGCATCTTTATTTTGATCCTAAGGTTATGAGCGGTGCAGAAGTTAGCTATGTGGCCTGCCTTCTCGTTTTTTGCTAAAAATTTGTGTGTTTCTTCGATTTTAGCAGTTGGTGTAATGATTATTTGTGCTCAGCTGGCAGGCTTTTGCATTAAATGCTTAATGCACATTGGTCCGCCGAATTATGGGTCAATTAAAGGGTTCTTTCATCTGACGGTCCGACTTATTTGATTTTAAAATCAAAGAATTCCTCATCTTTGGCCATCATTTTATCTTTGCTCCGTCTTTCTTTCTTTATTTAGAGGCCACTTATCATCCCTATTTCAAGAATCTTGTCTTGTCTTGTTGGTGCCACCAAACAGGCCCTCAGGTTGCAGCTTCCTTATCATCGTTCAAACTCTCAAATCATCCTTTAAGAATTAAGGTGAGTTTCTGTTTCCATGTTGTTATTTTGTTTTCATTTTGAGAGCTTTTGCGAACGCTCTTGATGTCGAAGGAAACGACGATTCGAGTGGGATATTGTCTGTTCTGTTGATGGTGGCTGAGGCGTTAGGTGACAGTGACAGAGTTGGGTCCTAAGGCTTTTGTAGCCTTTCCTTTTAGGGTTTTTTTTTTCGTGCTTTTCTTTTTTCTCCTCCTTCTTTTCTTGTTTTATTTTTTTTTTCTTGGGGGATGTTGGGGTATTGTTGCGTTCATCTTAGGTTCAATGGTTCCTGGATTTTTCAGGTTTTCTCATTCGGAACCTAATTCTTCCTTTTCTTCTCTTTTTCTCTTTGTAGATGTCTCAACCTTCCAAATGACGCTGCCATCTAATAGCCAGTGAGGACACTGAGATCGAAGAGAGTGAGGAGATACTTCATACACGGGATGCAACTTCCCAAAGCGGCAAGGTTACAAGTAGGTTTGAAGCCCGCAAGGAACCAATAGAGTCTGGAACCGCTTCCCCCCTTTAAACACTTTCCTTCCATTATCAGACCCAAAGAAATGGGGAGAATTGCAGAGGTGTATTTTTTCCCATGGGGCTCCCGCGTGCTAGTGCCATCACCCACGGACCATGCCGCACATCCTCCACCGAGGTTTATGGCCATTAGTGTTCACCACCTAAATACGGGTTTTCGATTCCCCGTCCCATAATTCATTATCAATTTTTTGAATGAGCTGGGGCTTGCCCCAGCACAGTTGACACCTAATGCCTATTCTTCTTTAATTTCTTTCGCTCTCATCCACTTACAAAATGGCCTTCCTCCCCCCAGTGCGCGGGCCTTGTGTTTCCTCTACCAGACCAAGGGTTTCGATCGACAGGAGGGCTTTTATTATTTGTCACCTCGTTCCTTGACGTACAAGAAGGTGTTGCCTTGTGGGGAGGCTCGAGGAAAATCGAATGCGGGTCTTTACAAAACCCGTTGATTTTTTATGTCTTGCCCATCATTACACCGTCTTCGAAACTTTTCTTTTGCGATTGATTCAGGTGAGTGAGTCGGAGGGAGAGCTGACCCTTTTATTTATTTTTTCCTTCATTTGTCATAACCTCTCTAGTTTCTTTACTTTGTCTGACATTTCCTTGTGTTTTCTACAGAGGGCGTATGAAGGGAGAGGTTAGAGTTAAGCATCGAGGAGATCGAGATTTTGGAGCAGCTATCCGTCCCTGACGCTTCTTCAAGCAGTTCAAGGTTTAACGAGGACCTCTTACAGGCCTATGGATTTTCTCCTGCCCCGGGTACCACGCTTATTGACAGCTCGTATGACATTAGAGTTCACGGTATAAAGGAGATTCCTCCAATAGATTTTCGTGAAGAGGTTGACATGGGTCGGGTTAACCTCATCAAGCCCCCTCTCAGGCACAAACGGGTTGCTAGTGCCCGTGCTGATCACCCTTCCTCTTCCTTGGCTCCTCAAAGGCCTATTCCAGTTGTTCCACTTTCTGCCCCAACTTCGACTCGGGTTGATCTTCCTTTCAGCTTGTCCACAACGGAGGAGACTTTGCCTCTGCCAGTTCAGACCTTGCATTGTGGCTCCGCCGAAGTTGAAAGGGAGATCGAGGGGTCGTGAAGCCAAGGAAGTGATGCTTCTGATCAACCCTCTCCGAAGAGGCAGAAACTCAGCAAAGGGAAAGAGCCTGCTCATAACTCGTCACCTCGTCCGGCAGGCGGATCAGTCCATCCCTTTGAAGGGTTAGGGGCCAAGACTCTGGCCTTCTACAGCTTCATTCATGAGAACGTGGAGTGGATCTTGGGAGAGGATGTTACATCTCTAGAGGATGACGGGATGCGAGACAGCGTCCTGATGGAGGCACTAGCTAGTCATTACCTAGTGGTTGGTGATGCTTCCCTTCTTTATTTTCTTGCCTTATTGTGTCTTGTGCTCTAACCTTTTCTTTTTCTTCTATTCTGCTCCCCTCCCTCTTTCCCTTTTTTTTAGGGGGCGCTTCAGGTCATCAAGCAGAGGAAAGAATGCTTGGGTTGGGAGGCAGAGAGAGAGACTCAAAGTTGACCTCACTGCTGCCACTGACGAGGTGGCAGGATTGAAAAGGAAATTGGAGGACACTAAGCGTCAGTTAAAGAGCACTAACGTTATGGCTAGAAGGGGGAGGAGGCCTTTGCACATGAGGTGGTTGACTTTGCTTCAAGGCTGCAGAGGACCCATGAGGAGCTACAGAAAAGTAAGGGAGACATACTCCTTTTTACCCAAGAGGTCAGGGGCTTCCAAAGGTGCTTGAAAATGCTCACGAGGAGGCAAGCCATGCTATTAAGAGAGCACAGTGGGCCGAAAAAGAAGTCGTCAAGATAAAGGAAGAGACCTATTCTACAAATGAGGAAGCTCGAACAGCTGCTACCGCCCACACTACTGATAGCTTTATGTATACCTTGTGGCTGTATCATCCGAGCATGGATTTTTCTTTCTTCGGCAGAGACATTTCAGATATCATTCAAGGTTTTATCGAAAGTGAAGGGACGGCTTCTCCATCTGGTGTCGGGGCTGTTGATGGTACAGATGGTCCTCTTGAGGAGAACACCGTACTAGCCGAAGTTACTTCGCAAAGGGAAGAAGCAGTCGGGAATGAATTTGGTGAAGAATCCTTAAGGAATGTGCTTGCAATGACCCCTTCTGATGCTTAGGATCTTCCTATTTCTGAGGGTCCCCTTCCCCCCTAATCCTTCCTCCTAGGATTTTGTTGTTTTTGTTTTATTTCCTATATTTATGGTTTGTAACTAAAACATTTCACTTTAAGCTTTAATGGGCTTTGCCTTTTTCCTTTTCTCTCCTGGTTTTACGGCTTATATGCTTCCGATAATCTATACTGGGCAAGGTAAGAACCGAGCCTCTCTTTGTTTTGCAATGTGGCAAATACAATTTGCCTTAATCAAAATGTCATCGTTTCCATGAATTCAAGTAAACACATACATTGCTAACTCATCAAGGTAAAGGGAAATTTATTTCATTTGAAGTACCGTTACAAGTTTTCCACATTGAATTTGCTTCTACTGATAATAAGGCCAGAGATGTTTAGTGTTCCAGGCCTGAGGAAGTTCCGTTCCTTTGATGTTGGTGAGGCGATATCCCCCGGCTTGTAGCCTTCCTTTTATAATATATGGACCTTCCCAATTTGGTCCTAGCATTCCATCCCTGGGATCACAGCTTCCTGGTTGGACGAGTCATAGAACGTGGTCACCTGCCTTGAAACTTTGAATCCGTACCTTCCTATTGTAATATCGAGCTATCCTCTGCTAGTAGGTCACTATTCTTAGACATGCTTCATCTCTTTTTTCTTCGATGAGGTCGGTGCTAGTTGAGAGTAGCTGGCCATTCTCCTTTGCATTGAAGGTGGCTCTTCAGTGTGAGGTAACCTCGAACTCGACTGGCAACATAGCTTCTATTTCGTAGACCATCGAGAAAGGAGTTTCTCCAGTGGAGTTGTAAGCCGTGGTGCGATAAGCCCATAATACTATTGGTAGTTCGCCCACCCATGCCCTTTTCTTTGTTTCCAGCCTTTTTTTTAGGATCTGCTTTATAATCTTATTGACTACCTCTACTTGCCCATTAGTTTGAGGGTGGTCTACTGATGAGAAACTTTTTAAGATCCCAAGGTCATCGTAGAACTGGATGAATTGCTCGCTGGTGAATTACATCCCGTTATCTGACACTGTCTATTGGGGAACACCGACCTGATAGATGATGTTATTCCAGACAAACTTTTGTAACTGAGAGGATGAAATCTGGGTCAATTCCTTTGCTTCTGCCCACGTGGTAAAGTAATCCACAGCAACTATAGTGCACTTGTAGTTCCCATGACCTATGGGGAGAGGTCCTATTAAGTCGATCCCCTAGATTGCAAAGGGCCATGGGCTGACCATTTACTGGAGGCAGGCTGGAGGAGCTCGAGGAACATTGGTGAACCTTTGGCATTTGTCACATCTCCTAACAAGGTTAATGGTGTCCCGTTTTACAGTTGGCCAGAAGAAGCCTTGTCGAAGAACTTTTTGTGCTAATGACAGCCCCCCAGCATGATTGCCGCAGTGCCCAGTGTGTATTTCTTTCAAAATGATGTCACACTCGAGGACCATCGATGCAGCAAAGGAGCGGGGCTGAGAGACCCCTTCTATAGAGTGCATCGTCTATGATGCAGTATCTTACAGCTCGAAATTGGATGCAGCATGCCTCTAACTTATCTTTAGGGAGTTCACTGTTCTTGAGATACTTCACGATGGGGGTCATCCATGAATCATGCATTAAAGGGGTCATCGTTACATTATTTTTTGGCTCTATGCTGGGGGACGACAAGACTTCTACATAGATCATGCCCATGAACTCTGTATCCTTGGCCATGGCCAGGTGGGCCAGAGCATCCACGTGTGTGTTCTGAGCCCGAGGGACCTGGCTGATTTCGTGTCTTTGAAATGTGTGGAGCGGTTCTTGCGCCTTCCGTAGGTACATAGCCATTTTCACCCCTTGGCCTAATATTCCCCTTTTATGTGATAAACAACTAGCTGGGAGTCACTAAAGACCTTTAAGTTCTCAGCCCGTACCTCCTTCGCAAGGCAAAGTCCAACTAAAAGCTTCATATTCAACTTCGTTATTAGTGTCCCAAAATTCGAGCCTCAAAGCAGAATGGACTTTATGCCTTTCAGGGCTGATTAGTAGGACTCCCGCTCCCATTTTATGGTCACACGATGACCCATCAATGTAAAGCTCCCACCATGGCTCTTCTGAGGCTTTAGCTTTCTCTTCCGCTGACCCAGTAAATTCTGCTATGAAGTCGGCTAAGGCTTGCCTTTTGATCACTGATTATGGTCTGTAATAGATATCGAATTGAGCAAGTTAGACTACCCATTTCAGTAGTCGACTTGAGGCATCGGCCTTCTGAAAGGTTTGTCTTAGCGGGTATCAAGTTGGGACCTCGATGGAATGGGCCTGGAAGTATGGCCATAACTTTCTTGATGCAACCATGAGGCAGTAGATGATTTTCTCAATTGGGGTATATTTCTCTTCGGCGTTTATCATCCTTTTGCTCACATAATAAACTAGGAGTTGTATCCCGTTCTCCTCACAGACAAGGGCTACGCTGATGGCACGCTGTGTACTCCTAAGTAAAAGATAAGGACATCGCCCTCCTGCGGTTTAGAAAGAAGAGGAGCCTGGCCCATATATTCTTTTAAAGATAAAAAAGCAGCTTCGCATTCCTCCGTCCATTCGAAATACGTCACCTTTTTCAAGGCTTCAAAAAATGGCAAGCATAGGTCTGTCACTTTGGATACGAATCTGCTTAAGGCTGTGATCCATTCGATCAAGCTTTGGATGTCCTTTGTTCCACTAGGAGACCTCATATCTACGAGCACCTTTATTTTCTCAGGGTTGACCTCTATGCCTCTATTATTCACCATGAACCCCAGAAATTTTCTGGAAGCTACTCCAAAAGCACACTTCAATGGGTTCAGCTTCATCCGGTATTTTCTCAAAATCTGAACATTTCATCCAGGTCTTTTATGTGGTCAGAGACCTGCCCAGACTTGACAAGCATGTCATCCACATAGACTTCCATAGTCTTCCCAATCTGATCTTTGAACATTGCGTTGACCAGTCATTGGTAAGTTGCTCCAACATTCTTAAGTCCAAAGGGCATTACCCTGTAGCAGTATAGCCTTCTATCCGTGATGAACAACATGTGCTCCTCGTCTTGCGGTTCCATGGGTATCTGATTATACCTGGAGTAGACATCCATGAAGCTGAGGAGCTGATGGCTGGCTGTGGCATCTACGAGCTAGTCAATTCTTGGTAGAGGAAAGCTATCTTTTAGATAGGCTTTGTTGAGATCCGTGAAGTGTATACACGTCCTCCATCTCCTGTCCTTCTTCTTGACCAAGATGGGGTTGGCTACTCAGACTGGGTAATGAGGCTCCCGGATGAACCCGTTCGTTAGTAGCCTTTCCACTTCCTCCCTTAGGGCGCACAAGCGTTCTGCAGTTAGGGGCCTTCTTTTTTGCCTTACCGACTGATAGAGGGGGTCGATATTTAACTTGTGCGATGTAATTTTAGGATCGATTCCCACCATATCCTCGTGGCTCCAAGCGAAGACATCTATGTTTTCCCTAAAAAAGTCTGTTAACTGGCTCTTTATGTTGGGAGATAAACTACCCCCGAGTTTAAGTCGTCGCTGGTCACCCACCTCACCGACCCCGATCTCTTCAAGTTCTTCGATTGGTCCGATTTCTTTCTCTGCTTCCCAGTCTTGTGGGTTGAGGCCATGACTTACCTCGATTGAGTTCAAAGCTTGAGGCTCTTTACCAAAAGTTGCATCCATCCTTCTTCCTTTGTCCTCGACCTTAATGGCGTCTTCATAGCAACATTGGGCTGTGTATTGCTCGCCTTTCACACAATCGACCCCATTCACTGTGGAAAAATAGACCGTTAAAGTCCTTGTGGAGACAATCAGATCTAGGTCATTCATGGCCAATCGCCCTAGGACTATATTGTAGGCTGACGGGTAGTCCACAATTAAGAAATTAGCCAAGATGGTGGATTGGTAGTCTTTATCTCCCAAAGTGATGGGGAGTTTAATTCATCCCACAGGGAATATCGCATTGCCAGTGAAGCTGAAGAGAGGATCGGGTAAGGATTCAAGGTTGCTTCGATTTAGTCTCATTCAGTCAAAACATCCCTTATACATAACGTTGACTGAGCTACCAGTATCCAACAAAATTCTTCTCACTTCGGCATTGTCGACCTTAGCCTTAATGACAATGGCATCGTTATGTGGAGACTGGATCCCCTACTCATCATCATCTACAAAAGTGACAGACCTGGGGGCCATCCTCACCTTTTTGGTGAGCCTGTCGTGCTCGTTGCCTTTAGATAAGATGTAGCTCGCATTCTGTACATACCGTTCCTGGGAGCTACGTAAAGCCCCAGCGATGTGTGGTCCCCTATGGATCATGTAGATGGTTCTGACCACCACTGTCTATTTTTGCTTAGCACCGGAAGGCGGTTGTGTCACATATGGCGGAGATTGACGGTTTGAGGACCGCGCCACGTAACCTTTTAGGCCGCCCCTTCGGATAAGATCTTTGATCGTGTCCCTAAGAGATTTGCATTCGGAGGTTGTATGTCCTATATCATTATAATAGGCACAAAACCTACTTAGGTCCCGTTGCTTTGGGGGAGTTAGCAGTGGCTTCAGTCATCCGAAGTTCTCCCGGTGCTTTTCTGCGATGTATATTCTTTCCAGGGTGTCAGTTAGGATGCTATAGTTACTATAGTAGCTTCAGGGTTCAGATCGCTCTACCCTAGGTCTCTTCGTGGGTTGTGCTTCCATGTTATTGACTTGATTTGTCCGGCCTTTACCGTGGCTTCCTCTTTTCCTGCCCCTACCAGAAGTTGAAGAGCTAATTTCGGCCTTCTGCTCAAATACTTTCGAGCCAAAAGTTTCTTCCCTCTGAATCTCCTTGGTGGCCCATTGATAACACAAGATTTAACACATTTATTTGTCCTCATGCTTAAAATTTTAAGAGCTTAAATGAATTAATTCCAGCTGTGTTAAGGTGTTTCTATCATTTGGAGTTAATTGGCAACATTAAACAAATTCCTGCATTTTTGGATAATTGAGCAGTTTTTGTAATTCTTGTATAACTTGAGCTATACTTATCCAATTGATATTATTCTTATCTTGTAGGAAATCTAAGAGATAGTTCTATAACTCTCATGAAGACTGTAAGAGATGAATCCATTATTTAGTTATCTGAAATTGCAGATGAAGTTACTATAGTTACTACAAAATTCTGTCTCCCGAGCAGCCCGACCTCTATGGCTTCAGCAGACCATAACTTGAGATGAAGAGATAAAAATGAGCTAAAATAAAGCCCAAAAGGAAGCTAACACATAAATACACATTTCATATGAAGACTTCCTGGGCTGGAAACATCAAATTGGGCGTCAAAATGGAGCTTCAACTTATGGGTAGAAATTCTGCAGAAACTGGGCTGATGCAGCTGGTTTTTGAGGGCCCAATTGACATCCAAATCAAGTCCATTTGCTCCAACTCGAACCAGCCAGCTGGAGATACAAAAGAAGAAGAAAAAGGGGTGGGAATGCAGCTTCTTTGAGCCACTAAACACGTAGTTGCAGGCTGCAATCTAGTCAGCATTAATTTTCCACCTTTCCAGCTCAACTTTTGTCCACCCAGGTAGAGCATTTGTATAGAGTTCCTTTTGTTGCATTTTAGTTCAGTTTTTCTTTAGTTTTTCTCTTGTTTTTACTGTGTTTTCATGAGGGGTAGAGAGCAAGATTTTTCTCTCTCCTTTTTTGTTTTTTTCCAACCCCTATGGAAGGCTAATCTTGTAACCAAATCAAGGGATGCTACTTGAAGTTAATGCTGAGACTTTAGTTTGCCATTACATTCAATTCGTGAGTTATTTCTCTTCCTTTTCTCTTGGTTTTTACTACAATATCTGATGAGAATGGATTCATTTTAGTTAGATATTGAAATGGTTATTAAGATCTTGATAATCACATTAGAAGAGAATAAGAAAATCGAAGCAATGCATTGAGATTTCAGGTGTTGTTTGAGGGCTGAATCTGATTAGGTTCATTAATCATTTTGAAGGATCCTTGTCTGTGATTTTAAGCCTTAGAAATGATAAACAATTGGATGATATTTAGTAATCAATGATATATTAATCTCAAGTGGTTCCTTTGGCTGGTTACTTGTTATTTTGTAGTAGTAGTTTTTATTTTTGCATTAGTTTCATTTCTATTCAACCCCCCCTCCATTTTAGCTCCTAATATCATTGATAAAATCATCCTAACATGGTCCTTGGATTGCCTATGTTACAAATAGTTTAGGTAATTTTAATTTTATAAATTATTAATGTGATTCGGCCTCGACAAAATCGACTCATCACCCGCTCATAGAACTCCCGCAAGCTCTTTACCGGAGATTTGTATATACTTTCGTACAACTTTCCATCTCTGCGAAGTCCGGCTGAGATTGCAGTCAAAATGCTATTATCAGAAGGACTTTCCACATTACTGACCTCACATCAAAATCTGGAGATGTAATCCTTTAGTGACTCATTCCTTCTTTGAAAGATCGTGGCTAGGTGACAGGGTGGCGAGAGTTATTTCTTCAGGGCCCCATACTGGTCCAGGAACTTTCCCTGACATTCTTCCCAACTACTGATACTACGGGCCGAAAGGCTCTTAAACCATACCCTCGGCACATCCCCAAGGGTGGCTGGGAAGACCTGACATTTAACTAGGAGGTTGTTGGTTTGTAAGTCCATTTGGATGTCGAAGGCATCCAGGTAGTCGTAAGGGTCACTTCTTCCATCGTACGGCAAGATCGATGGCACCTTGAAGCGTCGGGGAAGAGGTTTCATCTCGATCTCTTTGGATAACAGAGTTCTACCCTCATAATGGCCCAACTGGTCTTGGGTTGAGGGGCTTTTCTCCAGTTTTCATACCCTCTGTAACAGCCCCTCGATCATTTGACCTTGGGCTTTGGGCTGCTAATTTTGGGCATCGTCGTGGTCTACCCTCAAGCCTTCTACATAGTGCGGGTCTTTAGCTTGCTGGCTCCCTTTCTCTTTGTGAGCCCGTCGTCCTCTCTCTTCTAACCTCAGGTTGGAGGAAAGATTTGAGTTGGCCTTTTGAATTTCTTCTTCGGCCGGCTGCTGTCTTCGCACTGGCATTTCCGCCTGCGACCGTCTGGCCACTTCAGCAGCAGGGTAATCCTTGTCATGCTCTCTGATCCTCTAGATATGGGCCCGAGTCAGTGCTTCGACCACATCGACGAGCCTTTTCATCGTACCCTCAAGTACTTCTTGACATTGGCATAGCATCTGCACTCCATTCACCTCTGGAAGGGCGGAAGAAGTGCTTGCCAAGATGGGTATTCTTTCTCAGGTGCGTTTCATCGTCCTTCACCGTGACCACTTGGCAAATTGGCGGCACCTGAACTCTTGATTGTTCTACCCCTTGCCATTGTGAAGGATGTATAAGTAGTCGGTCCCACCGGGCATGCCAAAATATTGACAGTCGATTTTGGTATTTAATCAACAAAGGGTTCAAGAGACCGAGCTATTATTTTATTGACTGATGCGTGCGGATTTGCAATAATATTCAAAGGAAGACAGGGGAGAATAAGAAGGAATTTTTATCGTGATTTGGCCAAAGTCTGTCAGACCTCTACGTCCATGGTGAGTAGTATTATCTTCTTTAAAGGAGTTTACAATGAAATTCCTAAAGAAAGTCTCTCTGTCTAGTTTCTATCTTTTTCTACTTTTTTTATAGCCTTCCCGTCCCCCCTTTTTCATGGGAAGGAATTACAATAGATAATATTAATTTATTCGTATACAACTATGATTACATCTATACAAGAATTAAATACTAGACGGTAAGTAATAAATACTGGACAAATCATTGTAGGATCTTTGGAGGCTACGGGCTGATAGAGTGCTTTAGGCGGTGCCCGTTAAGTACTTGGTCTGTTCCCCAGACACTGAGGAGAGCTCGCCAGTATCCTTATCATCTGGAGCTTTACAACCGCATGCTTGGCGGCCTGCCGCAAGGCCCCCAGCGGCCTTGTCTTAGTTTGGGCCACTCCTTCTTTTGGACCTTTCGTTATCTATCCGGAGAATCCCCACAACAAATATAAAGAGAAATTATTACTAAGACATAATAAACTAATATATTTTTACCAAAATCAATAAAATGTACACACTATATATATAAATTATTCGAAAATAAGCCCATATCTATTATTCAAAGATAAACGATTGATATCTTTTCTATTGTTTTAAAATCTATAGAAAAACTATATAAAAATAATAGATGAATCTATAGATTTTAAAATAATAGATATTAAAAATCATATATAGATATATATTATTTTAAAATCTATATTTTTTATAGAAAAAATTATATCTATTATATATTTCTAATGCATATATTAATCTCTTATTAAGATTTTATTGTTTATTTATCATTATTTTTTTTATCTGAGGTTTTAAAACTTGATATACAGAAATTAAAAAAATTAGATTTTAATTAATCTTTAACAATCAAGTTCCTATCATTGTATTTATATCTAATATATGTTTTTTAATTTAATTTTTTATTTTATTTATTGTAACTTTATTTTTTATTGTTAAAATATTTACTATCTCTTGTTTAATTAAATTTTTTTATAATTATATAAATATTTCATGAGATAGTAAATAAATTATTATTATTATTATTTGATTTTAGGAGATGAAAATATAATTTTAATTTTAAGGGGATCAATTGGATGGAAATTAAATTTTGGACAAAAATTGATTTAATTTTAATTTTAAAGAAATTAAAATAGAAATTTATTTAATCAAATTTTAAAAAGGAAACCTTCTGTTCGAATGAAAATGTAAACTTTTGAACATTTAACTTTTTAACATTATTTATTCAAATTGATTAGTGCATTTTATACGTTATGGACTCTTAATTAAATTTTTCAAAAAAATTTAAGTTGCATTAATTCATAATTTCATTTCAAGAATATTTACAAAAAAAAATTGTAACTAATTCAGAAATATGTTAAGACAGAAAATATAAATAAATTTCATTCATAAAATTTTTTACATCACAAATCATTGATCACATAAAATATTAAAAGAAATTTGCACAAATTTGAGTCATGTAAAATGAAGGAAAAAATTGACTCTAGCGCCAATTGTGAGTTGTTTGCATCATCCTACGAATCATCAATTCATATATGGATAAATAATTTAATTTGAATAATAATAATAATTGTACCTTTTGTAAATTGAGAATCTATTACAGCAAGACTTTTTAAATATGTTACTTCTCACAAACCCTAGTAAAAAAGAAGAGGAAAACTAAACTTTATAGCTTCGTTTAGGATGTAAGTAGAGATCTGCTTGCTGTAACCCTATTATGTTAACTGACCAATAATTATTGGTATAATTATAACACTCACATCACTAAAGTCTACTAATGATCTATGTATTATTATAGGCTCATTAGTTTGATCATCCAATTAATTGACTTAATATAATTTATTATCATGATATTCATTTAATTCAATAATATATAATTAATTAAATTATGGTAGTTCACATAAAAAAATTCTAACAAAAATATCTCCCTCAGATTTATTTTTTATATGAGAACGCACACTTTTTTCACGTGAAGGTTGAGTCTAGAATTATTGTTTACGAGAGTGTGAGAGTACCCTCTAACATTTCTTTTTAATACATAAGAAAAAAAAAGGTTACAAGATGAAAGCAAACATTCAAGAAACGGAAACATGTAGAAACTTTTTTAACTAATAAAGAAGATCATCATCATCCGCGTTTCTTTTGTTAAAGACTTAA
>JANHAO010016539.1:0-14331 GCA_026873985.1 Saraca asoca
AGTCACATGTGTCACCCCATGGCTTGTATACACCTTTACCTATTCCTAGTTATCCTTGGGTAGATTTGTCTATGGATTTTTTGTTGGTACTGCCTAGGACTAGGAAGGGTTGCGACTCCATTTTTTTTGTTATTGACAGATTCTCTAAAATGGCACACTTCATCCCATGTCATAAAATCGATGATGTAACAAATGTGGCTCATTTATTTTTTTGAGAGGTGGTATGACTTCATGGAATGCCAAAGAGTATAGTTTCAAAGTTGCAGCCAAGAGGAGATGGTCCATTTCAAGTGGTCGCTTGCATCAATGATAATACCTACAAATTGGATCTTCCAGGTGAGTACAATGTCAATGCAACTTTTAATGTATCTGATCTTTCTCCTTTTGATGTAGGTGATAATTCGAGGATGAATCCTTTTGAAGAGAGGGGGATGATGGGATCGAAGATATGGTTGCCAACAAAGCTTCAAATGATCCTTTGTATATTCGTGGTGGACAAATTACACATGCAAAAGCCAAGAAAATGCGTGATGCTCTTGGAGGTTTAAATGGTAGCATACGGGGCTGAATCTGAAGTAAGGGATGGAATTCATGCCTTAGAAGAGTCCAAACACTTTGTCTTGCTTATTCAAGCTGATTTGAAATGTTTTAATTGCTCAAGCCCAAATTGGAGCTATCTTTTTGCTTGCAAGCTAAAATGTGTATTTCGGCTCAAGTTTGAGTTGTTTGATTTTTAATTATGTGTAATTTGGGTTAAACACATTTTTAGGCCTTATTAGAGATATTTAGGACTTCTTTTATGTTATTAAGCATAAATTAGGATTGTTAGTTGTACAACTCCACTAAAATAGGAATTCTGTTATTAATTGGGGAGTAAGTTATGGATAGACCTAATTTTCCTTTTAATTAGGGAGGTAGTTGCTAAATTTGTGGGATTGGTTTAGGTTGTTGCTAATTTTGTGGGATTAAGTTCAGGTTATTTTTGTTTGCCTATTTAAAGGTTATTTTGCTAATAAAGACTTAGATTGGAATTTGATTAATAAAAAGAGCAGTTTTTCTTCTCCATTGGTTCTTTCAAGAACTGATTGAATTCTTCAAGATTCCAAATCTTGTGGCATTATGATTTATCACTCCCATCTCTTCCTTTTATGTGAATGTGGCACCATTATTCTTAATACTTCCGGTTACAAACTACAAGTTAGTTTAGGGGTGGGGTTCAATCTCATCAACTTTCTTGGGCAATATAATAATTTGTTTGTGGGTTACATGGTTTCTACCATTAGGGATCACATCAAGACCATTAGATCAAGGGTAGTTGATTAGTCTCCTAATCTAATGGTGAGGCTGTTGGAGTCATATAAGGTGAAGAGAATCTCTTTTCCTTATTTCTCAAAATGACTTGATGGCTGCGTTGGTTCAGCCTCCCATGTTCTTGATGCTTCGAATATTAAATGAAGTGCTTTGGGGCTTGTATGGCCTGTTGTATAGGAGATTCCCATGGACAATTCTTCTCTAAAGATCTTAGGAAGTTTCGTATAGATTTTGTTTCCTTATGGTTATGCTGATGGGTTCATTTCTTTCATTTTTGTTCTTTTGCCTCCTTGGGAGAGGAATAGGCAGAAGTTTTGAGAGCAACTTGGCTGACGACCAAATGATGAATGGCTTGCTCATTAGATATGCCAATCCTTCAGCCCACAAGAG
The DNA here is from genome assembly GCA_026873985.1 of Saraca asoca. Classification (NCBI taxonomy): domain Eukaryota; kingdom Viridiplantae; phylum Streptophyta; class Magnoliopsida; order Fabales; family Fabaceae; genus Saraca; species Saraca asoca. The sequence goes on from JANHAO010016539.1 coordinate 1,702, forward strand.
GCCAGTCTTCTTCATAGGCCGTGATAGTTGTAGGCTTATTCTGATATTATATTATTATACCTTTATATGTACATTCATCTCATTAAACAAGGTTTTTAATGAATTTTTCATAATTTTCTTGCTTTTCCAAGTATGTTAAGCTGGATATTCAATAGATTATAGATAATAACATCTAGGTTGACATGAATGAGTTCCTGCGAGCCATGACTTAATGAACATTAATTAAAATGGATGTCCAGTAGGTCAATCGACTAGTAACTTTGTCATTATCAATATGTATGTCTAAGTAGGTTGCATGAATACAGTGCCAAGTAGTAGGTCACATGCGGTGCCATATAGTAGGTCACATGTAGCGCTAGGTAGTTGGTTGTATATGGTGCCGAATAGTTGGTCGCATGCAGTGCTGAATAGTAGGTCGTATGCAGTGCCAAGTAGTAGGTTATATGCGGTGCTGAATAGTAGGTTACATATGGTGCCGAGTAGTTGGTTGTATGCATTGCCAAATAGTAGGTTATATACAGTGCCGAGTAGTAGGTCACACACAATGCTAAGTAGTTGGTTGTATGCTTCAAATAATAGGTTGCATACGATGCCAAGTAGTAAGTTGCATGCAGTGCCGAATTGTAGGTCACATGTGGTGCCAAGTAGTAAGTTGCATGCAGTGCTGAATAGTAGGTCATATGCAGTGCCAAGTAGCAGATCATATGCGATGCCAAATAGTTGGTCATATATGATGCCAAGTAGTAGGTCACATGCGGTGCCAAATAGTAGGTCGTATGCGGTGCCAAGTAGTAGGTTACATGTAGTGCCGAATAATAGGTAACATGTGGTGCCAAGTAGTAGGTCATATGTGATGCCAAGTAGTAGGTCATATGTGGTGCCAAACACATACGATATTAAGTAGTAGGTCGTATGCGGTGCCACATAGTTGGTCGCATACAATGCCAAGTAGTAGGTCATATGCGGTGCCAAATAGTTGGTCACATACGGTGCCAAGTTTTTGTAAGTTTGTCAAGTTGAATGCCTTTTTTGGATTAGAGGGATGAGTGTTTGCTTCTATATTAGAAGGGCGATAGCTCACTTTCAGTATAGTATCCAATTGAAGATTTATCTTGAAATTAGTAAACAGTCATAAAAAATTTAAAAATATTGATAGTCTTACCAATTTTAGAACAATGTTATAGGACTAGATAAGCAATATTCAAATTCACTGGTCATATGGGTAGAGATGTTCAGCATCTCATGGCTCTCTAGAAATCACATTAATCTTCCTTCCTCTTATCCCTAGCTTGACTTCATCTTTGTAGCAATGTTGGGTTGTGTGCTAATCGCTTCACACACATTCAACTCCATTGGGGGTCGAGAATCTAATGGTAAGTGTCCTGGTAGATGTGACCATGTCTAGGTCATTGATCGCAGTTCACCCCAGCACCACATTATATGCTGAGGGATAGTTGATGATTAGAAAGTCTGCCAAGATGGTTGCCTGATGACCCAAAACTCCAAGGGCAATGGGAAGCTTGATTTGCCCCATTCGTAGTATTACATCTTCTACAAAACCATAAAGGGGCCTTAGGGAAGGCTTTGATTGATCTGTGCTTAGTCCCATCTATTCAAAACATCCTTTGTACATAATGTCACCAAGCTGCCTGTATCGATCGTAATTCTTCATACTCGGTGTTACCAATTCTAGCTCGAATAACTAGTATGTCGTTATGGGGAGAATGTATCCCTCATGCATTTTCATCTGTGAAGGTGATGCTGTTTGAGGTTAGCCTTACTTTCTATGCAGAACCCTTGAATTCACTATGTCCTGTGAGCAGGACGTGATTTGCTTCTCATATATAGCATTCATGCAACCTATTTGAGATGCCTGCAATGTTAGGTCCACCGTGGATGGTAAATATAGTTCTTACCATGGGCACCTCCTCCTGCTCAAGAGTTCGATGGCACTACTACTATGCTGGTTGCTATTCCACAGGTCACACCACATAATCCCTTAAACAACCTCTCTTGATTAGGTCCTCAATTACATCATTGAGTGCCCTGCATTTTGAAGTGTTATGCCTGATTTCATCATGATAAGCACAATACTTGTTCTTATTTCCAAATTGGTCTGGAGTCCTTATGGGTTTGGGCTTCCTAAAATCCTCCTTATCCTTTTCCATCACAAAGATCATTTCTTGAGTATCTGATAAGATGTTGTAGCTATCGTGGTGACCTTTACATTGAGATCGCTCATTCATGGCCTTTTTTGCTACCTAATTTTTAGGGTCATCATCTTAACTCTCCTTATTATTCCTAGTATTGTTCCTCTTTTTACTCTAGTTGGGGCTATTAGCCTCATCCTTAGACTTTTTAGGGCTAAAGATTTCCTCCCACCTGATCTCTTTGGTGACTCATTCGTAGAATTCACCTAGGTCCCTTACCGGAGACTTGTATATGCTCTCATATAGCTTCCCATCTTTGCGGAGTCCTGTTGAGATTGCTATTAAGATGCTCTCTTCCAAGGGATTTTCTACATGACTAACCTCATGTCTAAACCGAGTAATGTAGTCTTTCAGTGATTTGTTCTTTTGCTAAAAGACTATTGCGAGATGGTAAGGTAGTACAAGCCGCCTTCTTAGAGCCCTACACTGATTGATGAATTTCCTCTGGCATTTTTTCCCACCCGACAATGCTGTAAGCTTTGAGATTCTTGAACCATGTTTGAGGAATGTCTCCTAGAGTGGCTAGGAAAACATGACACTTGACCAAAGGATTGGTCATCTGAAGATCCATCTATACGTTGAATGCATCTAGGTGGTCATATAGGTCATTATCCCCATTATATAGTGGGATAGTGAGAACTTTGAACCTATGAGGGAGAGGCTCTTTCTCAATCTCCTTGGTGAATAGTGTCTTCCCTTCATAATGATCTTGGTGATCCTAGCTCGAAGGCATTGTTTCAACTTCTCTACCCTCTAAAGTAGCTCCTCTACCATATAGTCCTGAGCCTCAAGCGGTCAATTGGAAGATGGACAGCTCCTCCTTTTGTTGTGGGAGTGTCGATCTGAGGTCCTATGCTTCCTCTACTCATAACCCGATGGCTTTCGATTTGAGGGATGTCTCTGATTGGCCCTATTTGAGTCTTTAGCTTGATGCAAATCCTTACATCGCTGATGATCCCCTTCATTCTCCTCACGAGCTTGATGGACCTCTGACCTTGGCTATGAGTTGGTAGAGTAAGATGAATGGGTGTGCTAAAGTACTTCTCTGGTTGGTCTCTCTTCTTGAGCTCCTTTTCATGCCTGTTGGAGAGCTTCTTTTTGCATAGTGCCCCTATTCTACTCTTGTGAGCACTAGGCTTGTGCTTAAGTCAATGCCTTAATAGCTTCGGCTAACACTCCTACCATTTTTTCCAATGCCTCATGATGCTGATGCCATGCATGTATTCCATTGAAAATATCAGATTGGTGTGAGGCCATTAGAGGCATGTTGGCAGCAACACTTATGGTGGGGATGGCGGAAGTGTCTGTCATGAGAAGGACCGGATCCCTCTGTTGTTCCATATGACCATTAGGTTGGTCAAATGCAATATCTGAACTCCTGGTGGTTCTACCTCTAGCCATCGAAAAAAGTCAAGGGGAATGCAGTTTAGGGCCCTTCCTCTAGTGCTAAAATTTTGATGGTCAAATCTAGTTAACCCAAGTTCAGAACCCCAAACTACAGATTGAATGTGAAAAGAGAAAAAGAAAGAGAGAGGAAGAGTCGAGAGACACCAAAAATTTTTAACATGGTTTGGCTAAAGTCAGTTTGACCCTTATGCCCATAGCTTTTATTACTCTTTGCTAAGTGCTTTGTATATGATGATTGATCGTGTCTTATACAATGATTTCATCCCTTTTTTATAATGGTTGGTGGGTTATAGTTTGAATGTAAATCTATAACGATAAGTATCATGACTTGATTAGGATTACATAATAGATAAGGATTGATGGTTATAATAGACTCCCATCAAGGTAGGAAACTAAATGGATTTCCTTGGACTATTGGTTGTGGATACGTGCTCTGATCTACAAGCTAAGCCTTGTTCTTAATGACTTGAGGTGGCTGCTTTGACTATTGTTGACTAGCAACCTTAGCTCATATTTAGCGACTTAATGTCTTGGTCCAACGACCTCAATCCTAAGTGAGCTGGGCCCTTATTAGCAGAGTCTGTCCATTGAGGATTTAGCAGCCCATTTATGCAATTCTAAAAATACCCACAACATGTATAGAGTTATGTACTTTGATATTATTCCAAGCTTGCACTCCTAAATAGTAGATACGAATAATTATACTCTTAAATGATTCGTCCTATTTGGTAACAAGGAAAGATATTTAGAAGATGTTTGATGCTTTTGTTATGATCAAAATCATAGGCCTATATATTAATTTATTGATAAAAAGATTTTTATTTATAATCAATTTAAGAGAGTACATAGTTAGACATGCACCTATAGTTGGACATTCAAATCATAGTTAACATTAGAACCATACCTTAAGTCCAATTTGAATATAAAAGGATGAAGAGATTGAATTTCACATTAACACCATGTCACAATAGGTTTTGTTTTCCACAAATCTATTTCTAGCATTTAGGTGTTCATGATGCTTTACAAGAAGCTAATCATGATCTATAAATTTGTTTGAATAATTTAAAGAAATTATGTTTAAATTAAAAAGAGTTTTAATTCAATTAATCTTATAGAAGCTTGTAAATAAATTCATTGCTAACAAGCATGGACCTAATGGGTCACACATAATAGAATCTCTTTATCACATTGTCAAAGGAAAAGTTAGAATGAAAAATGTTTTGAATTCAATAGTTGAATTAGTCAACATCTTGGAAAATTGAAATGATTAATTAAGTGTTCTAATGTGATTAGAAGTTTTAATTAATCAATGATTTAATAATTCTACTAGAGATTACAATTACTAAATATTACCAAGTTTTCCATGTTAATATTTGAATGTTATAGAACATTTCTATTAACTTTGGAGGAGAACATAACTAGAGGAATGGTTCCTCACTTAGAAAGTTATTTTAATCCAAACTTGGTTTCTTTGAAACTGGTTTAATTCTTCTTGCATAGCCAAAATCCAATTGTCATCTTGTAGACCTCTTGAATGTTTTTAGGCTCAATTAGAGAAACAAAAGCAGAGTGATTGTAGAAATTCTTCAAGTTACTATGATTTATCCATTTTGTTGCATCTCCTATGATAAGATTTTTGGGATAGTTTCCCATGAATTTCCAAGTTTTTTTAGGAGAGTTGGATGGTGTAATGTCCAGAATGACAAAGTCTTCCTATTCTTCTCTTGGTTCTGCAGCATGTACATTTGATTTACCTTGTTGAATTTTTGAGGTTGAGTTAGAGGTCTACCAGTCTTGTGGATTTTCCTCTACACTTAATCTATGATCACTTAAAGCAAATTCATCAAAGACAACATGCATAGATTCTTTTATATTCAGCATCCTTCTATTCTATACCCTAAAGGCCTTACTAGATGAAGAATAGCCAATAAAAATTCCTTCATCAAACTTAGGAACAAATTTCTCTAGATTATCCCTATCATACTTATGCATATAGAACTTACAACCAAACACATGAAAGTATGATATGCTAGGTTTCTTCCAAAATATAACTCATATGGTGTTTTGTTTAAAATAGGTCTAAGAAATACCCCATTCATTATATAGCAAGCAGTGTTAGTTGCATCACCAAAAAGGACTTTGGAAGGGTGCTGTCACTTAACATGGTCCTTGCCATTTCACCCAAATATCTATTTTTCCTTTCAACAACACCATTCTATTGTGCTGTCCTAGTTGTAGAAAAATTGTGACTAATACTATGTATTTCACAAAAACTAGTGAAGTCCTTATTTTCAAATTCTTTTCCACGGTCACTTCTTATGGAGATAATGGAACACCCTCATTCATTTTGAATCACACTTACAAGTCTTTTAAAGGCTTGAACTGTGTCACTTTTGTGAGATAAAAAGAGAGTTCATGTAAGTCTAGAAAAATCATCCACAATCCCATATGAAGCAAATCAAGGGGTTTTGAAGTTGAAACAATATTTTTGGATTTAAATGAGGATTTCACTTGTTTACCTTTCTAACAAGCACCGCATATCTTGTCTTTCATGTAGTTCAATTTAGGCAAACCAGATACTAGATCCTTCTTGGATAATTTTCTAATTAGTTCCATATTTACATGTCTTAATTTTCTATGCCAAATCCAAGTATCATCATTAAAACTGACTAAACATGTTGACTCCAATTTAAATTTTGAATCAAGATCAAACAAGTAAACATTATTAACTCTATGGCCTACAAGTTTAAGTCATTTGTTGCTGCCATTCACAACTAAGCATTTATTAGAATTAAAAATAACTTGGCTCCCTTTATCGCTAAACTGACTTATACTTAACAAATTATGTTTAAGACCGTCTACATATAAAACATCATTTATGCAATAGTTTGAAGATTTACCAATCTTACCAATTCCTTTAACTTTTCCTTTAGAATTATAGAATTATCTCCAAAGGTCACCTTACCTCCGTTTATAAGTGTAAGACAAATGAACTTATCCTTGTTTTTGATCATATGTCGTGAACATCTGCGGTCCAAAAATCATATATTTGTGCTCTATCTCTCACATCCCTACAATATGAAGATTATACTAGCATTGGTGGTACTCACTGAATTTTGGTCCATTTTTGTTAGTAGATATAATAGAAATTTTCTTAATAGTAGATGATTTAGGTAACCATAAAAGTCTCTCATTTAGTTTTACCAAATATGTTCCATTCCTAAATGGACAGTCTCTAATCTTATACCCTTTATGATTATAGTAAGAAATATGTTATATTTCTTAGATTTCTTATAATGCTGCTGCTTAGATCCCAGACCAGTTCTATTGTAAGAAAGCTTTTGATTCTATAGCATATCTTCTAATTTTTTGTTGATGTAAAAAAATCCTTGCAATGTTTTTGTCAAGGTTTCAATCTCAAATTTATAGCATTTACATTGTTCACATTCCTTTCCAACTAAGACAGTTAATTCAACATTCTCCTTTTCTAGGTATTTAACCTTACGAATTAAAATTTCCCACTCATTCTTAAAGGTGATTAATTGTTTCCTAGTTATAAATAAAGAATCAAACAATTTAACACATAAATCATCTAAGTCTTCATCATCACTATTGTTGACGATGGATTTTGATTCAATCCGAATCTGGCCAACGAAGGGTGTTCTTAGAGGACCAGAGCTATTCTCCGGTCAAGGAAGCGAGAAAGGGGTGTTGAATGGCGGGAAGGCAAAAAGGGAAGGGGAGGAGAGAGATGTGAGGTTTAACATGGTTCAGCCAAATTCGGACAGCACCAGACCCTACGTCCATGGAGGTATTTTTATTGAATTGAAGAAATGTTTACAGGGCAGAGTTTCTACTAGTTTCTTATCTCTAACCCTCCTTACAGTGATCCTAGCCCCCCATTTATAGGAGCATGGAGGGGTACAAATGGAACTAAATTAACTATTCATCTATTACATCAAATATTAAGTATACAAGACTGCTTAGGGTACTAGGGATCGGCTTCTGCAAGCTATCTTCTGCAAGTGGGGCTTGTTGGTCGTATTTGCAAGATGGCGGTGCAAGTTGTTTGTTGGCTTTATGCTTAACTTTAGCGAGCTTCTAGCTGAACGAGGCTGTGTTGCTATGGGTTTGAGTCTACTCGTCAAAAGTGCGATTGATATATGACTTTGAGCATGTTTGTTTAGTGAGCTCGAGGATTCTACGAGCTGAAAGGCTCCATACAATGATCTGGTGAACTCGTTATGGGATAGGTCTAGCTTTTCTTGGGCTTTCACTAGCCTTCTGTCAGTTCTAGTTTCTACTGATAGCATTAGCCCCGGGAGTTAGACTTTTGTTGGCAAGACTATGTATAGTGGTGACTTATCACAAGTCTTCATCTTGTGCACTTGGCTTCCTTTGCGAGGTGTTTTCCAGCGAACTGAAGCTCTATGATTCTTTGAGAAGTTTATGGACATGTTTTGTGGTTGGGCCCTTATCCGGCCTATTCCGATTCTAAGTCCAGGGGATGCTTCTAGTATTGGTCATAGGTGATTATGCTGTTCAAGTCTTCCAAATTGCCCTTGTCATTTCGTTTCTCCAGGTCAAATGTGTGTCATGGCCATTAGTGCACTGGCCATGTTTTCCTTCAAACCATTAAATGAGAGTGGTTAGGGATTTCCTTCTAAATCCTTTGGTTCCTTCAGGCTAAGTCCTATTTAAAGCACAAGAATTTTACTTCTTTTCAAAAAGAGTGTTGAAATGGTTGTTCTAGATAAACCCCCTGATATCCCAATGTTTTGCCCTTTGAGTGAGGCATGTATGGTTTGCTGCATAAGGAACTTTGAAGTCTACACTTTTCCTATAATGTGGAGGGATCTTATACAGATCCCAGATTATGTCCTCATATTTATGAGGTTTCTCCTTTTCTGCCACCTCGATGGGTTTTTTCAGATTTTTTCACCTCTGGAAGTTAAGGCTAGAGGAAGAAAGCTGAAGGTTTAGGTGGGTCAATGGACTTTCAATCGGTTGAGGCTCTTCCTTTAGTGGCTTGCCTTTTGATTAGGAGCTTTCCTCTTACGTGCCAGTCTTTCTTCCAAGGGACCCGGCTCTCTTCTTCTTTTTTTTAGGTGATTTTTCTGACTTGTATCTTGGCTGTTGGTAATATATATGTACCTCGTTAAGGCTTTTTGTTGAATAAAATCTCCCTTGTTCTTTCGATGTTCAACTATTCTGTCCTATAATTCTTAGACAACAAATGTTAATTCTGCATGGAAATAATCAAATAACCAATCGACAATACCTTTGATCAATCAATAATTTTGACTTGAATGTAAATAAGTAATAAACGAACGAATCAAAAGATGCTTGGGCGTACGGTCCCATGAGAGCTACGAGATTTAGTTCACATGATAGCTGCAAAATTTAGTTCACATGATAGCTGTGAAGTTCAGGTTGCATGATAGCTGTGATGTTCAAGTCACATGATAGCTGCAAAGTTCAACTCGCATGATAGCTATGAAGTTCAGGTTATGTGCATACGCTGGCTAAGAAAGTTGCTCGTATGCATGATGAGGGTTGCAACGCATGGTGGCTAAGAAAGTTGCTCGTATGCAGGGTGAGAGCTGCAATGCACGGTGGCTAAGAAAGTTGCTCATACATGCAGTAAAGTCACTGCACGCGCACAGTGGCTAAGAAAGTTACTCATATGCATGAGCTTTTAATTGCACACATGCACATGGTGGCTAAGAAAGTTGCTCATACGCATGCTGAGGGTTACTGCATGCATGGGTTGGCTAAGAATGTTGCTCGCATGCACAAGCTTTTAAATCGCATGAAAGCTATGAAGTTGATTGTAATTCGAGGCTCGACTTGAAAAGCATGTATTTTTGAAAACCTCAAAATCGAGTCATACACTTCCCATAATTTTTCAAAAGACTTTATAAATCAATCTACAAAAGTTTTGAGACACTTTTGCCTATCAGATTACAAGCTCAGTATATGGTTCTTACTATAGCTGGCTATTCTTGCTCAAGGCCTCATTGAGGTCGAGAAGGCTGTTGCGCCACAGGTTGCAACACATATTCTCTCAAATGCCCTTTCTTGATTAGATCCTTAATGGCATCTCTGAGGGCTCGGTAGTCTAAAGTGTTGTGTCCCACTTTGTTGTGATATACATAATATTTGTTCATGCTTCTACCTGCTCGAGGTACTAGTAAGGGAGTAGGAGTTCTGAAGTCCTCTTTATTCTTTTCTACTACATAGATTCTGTCAGGAGTATTTGATAAGACACTATAGTGCTTGTTGTGAGATGACTGCTAAGGACGTTTGGCCTTGGCCTGCTTTGCAAGTTAGGAACTAGGGACACTCTTCACGTCCTCATCACTACTCTTCCTTTTACCTTGACCCAGGCTATCCAATTCGAGTTTCTTTATACCAAATGTCTCCTCCCACCTAATTTGTTTGGTGGCATGATCATAAAATTCCACTGAGTCTGCCACTACAGATTTGTATATACTTTTATACAACTTGCCATCTTTGCGAAGACTAGTAGATATCATCGTCAAAATGCTTTCATCAGATGGGCTTTCCACATTGTCGATCTCACATCTGAAACGAGCAATGTAGTCTTTTAAAGACTCATGCCTATGCTAAAAGATCATGGCAAGGTGGCAAGGAGGTGTGAGTTGCCTCTTCAGCACCTTATAATGATCGAGGAATTTCTACTGACATTCTTCCCAGCTACTAATACTAGCTACTGATACTACGGGCCAGGAGGTTTCTGAACCAGGCTCAGGGGGCATCTCCTAGGGTGATAGGAAAGACATGACACTTGATCAGAGGGTTGTTTGTTCAGTGATCCATCTGGTTATTGAACATATCCAGGTGATTATATGGATCGTTGTGTCCATTATAAAGCGGGAAGGTGGGAATTTTGAGCTTCTGAGGGAGAGGCTCCATTTTGATCTTCCTGGAGAAAGGAGTTCGTTCCTTGACACACCCCCAATTATCGTGAGTTTGGGGCTACAACTCTAATCATTTCACCCTTTGAAATAACTCTTCGATTATCAATGGCAATCCTTCCGACTTCTAACTGGAGTCTTGGCGGCTCCTCATATCCTCCTTGTTGTGGGGGGAATGGTTCAAGATGTGCTTGCGACTGACTCTATTCAAAGTTTCAATTCACTGCTGTTAGGGAATGATTCCAGGTGTGACAACATCTATTTGTCTTTATGCATTTTGAGCTTGAAGCAGGGCTAGCATTTGAAATGTCCCAGCACTAGTGCCATGCCTGGGCTTCGTCTACTTGGTTGATGGTGACGCCAAGGGGCAGTGAACTGGGGAGGCTAGACTGTTGACATTCTGGTAGTAGAGGAACTAGCAGTATGACCTTCCAGTCAGTTAGCAACGACATCTGACTTCTTGGTGGTCTTTCCTCTTGCCATTTCAATTTAAAAAAAATCAATCAGAGAGAGGACCAGAGAACCAAAGGGTCCTACCAAGCATGCCAAAATGTTAATAATGGATTTTGGTTCAATCCGAATCTGACCAATGAAGGGCATTCTTAGAGGACCCGAGCCGTTCTCCCGTCACGGAAGCGAGAAAGGGGTGTTGAATGGCGGGAAGGGAAGGAGAGATACATGGGGTTTAACGTGGTTCTGCCAAATCTGGACGACACCAGACCCTATGTCCACAAAGGTATTTTTTTTGAATTGAAAAAATGTTTACAAGGCAGAGTTTTTGCTGGTTTCTTCCCCCCTTACAATGATCCTAACCCCCCCATTTATAGGAGCATGGAAGGGTACAAATGGGACTAAATTAACTGTACATATGTTACATCAAATATTAAGTATACAAGACTACCTAGGGTACTAGGGATCGACTTCTACAAGCTATCTTCTACAAGTGGGGCTTGTTGGCCGTATTTGCAGGATAGCAGTGCAAGTTATTTGTTAGCTTTATGCTTGACTTTAGCGAGCTTCTAGTTGAATAAGGCTGTGTTGCTATAGGTTTGAGTCTGCTCATCAAAAGTGCGGTTCATATCCAACTTCGAGCCTGTTTGTTCAGTGAGCTTGAGGATTCTACAAGCTCAAAGCCTCCATACAGTGATCTGGCGAACTCGTTACGGGGTCAGGTCTAGCTTCTCCTGGGCTTTTGCCAGCCTTCTGCCTGGTTCTAGTTTCTACTGATATCAACTATCTTCATTAGAATCTTTTTTAGAGTCATCATTGGATTCAACATCATTATCAAAAATAGCAAAGAAAGAGTTTTTGCCAAATACCTTAAAGTTATCATTGTGTCTTGCTATAAGGCAAAGCAAGGCATCATTTTCTAATTCTTCTTCATCAGCACTAACATCAGTCTCTTCATCATCCCAAACAACAAAATTAGATTTTTTGTAGGATGATCTCTTCTTCCTTCTTTCATTCTCAAGTTGCTTCTTCAAATAAACTAGGTAATCTAGCTTAGTATGGCTAGGTTTTTTACATTCAAAATAGGTAAGGACTGTACTAATTGAATTTCCTTGCTTAGTTTTAGTGTGATTCCATCTTTGTGATGCTGATTTTCTCTTGTCTTTATTCTTCTTTTCTCTTATGATTCTCTACAACCTTTTACTCGAGAATGCAACATCTTCTTTTTTAATTGCATCTATGTCACTTTTAGATTTCTCTTTATCTGATTCAAATATTTTTGCAACTTTTAGTGCTAGAGTCTTTTTCCTTTTACCATCCCTGTTCTTTTTGTATCTCTTTAACTCTAATTCATGCTCTTCTAAGTTTCCAAAGAGCTCTTGTATTGTAAGGATATGCATCCTTAGTGACTCTTTAATTGTAGTAACCTTAGGCAGCCATTCCTCAGTTTAAGATCTCATAATCTTTTGGACAAGATCTGCATTTTCAAATTTCTACCAAGGAATGTCAAATGGTTAGTAATTGCTATGAATCTTTAGATTAAATCCTTGATTGATTCACCCTCCTCCATTTTAAACATTTCATATTGTGACACAAGGACATGCACCTTTGAAGCCTTAACC
>JANHAO010016540.1:0-14332 GCA_026873985.1 Saraca asoca
ACTAATTTCTTCCCTAATTTATTTTATTTTCCTTCTTATTTTTCTTTAAAAAAAAATTTTACAATTTTTATTCCCTAATCTATTTTATTTTTTATTATTCTTGAGAAAATTTTCTTTTATATTTTTTTCTTCCCTAGTCTATCTTTTTTTTAAAATTTTTTTAAAAAAATTTTGTTAGAATTTCCTTCTTTTTTATTTTTTAAATTTTTTTGGCACCAAAATTTTTTATTTTTTTATTTTTTTTAAAATAAAAAAGGTATTTTTTTAAATTTAATATTTAAATTTTTGATTTATGGGAAAATTTTATTTTTCATTTTTTATTTTTTAGTTTTCTTTAGAATTTTTTTTTTACATTTTTCCCTAATCTATTTTATTTTATTTTTTATTTTTCTTTAAAAAGTTTTTTTTACATTTTTTCTTCCCTAATTATTTTACATTAATTTTATTTAAAACTTCGAATCTTATATTATCCGAAATTATTATTGATAAATAGTTTTATGAAAAAAAATATAAAATATATTTTTAAGAAAAATAAAAATAAGAAATTTTAAATTTAAAAAAAATAAAATTTTTTATAAAAAAATAAATTAGAAAACGCCCAAATTTTTATTTAAAAAAAATTGAAGACATTAGTGCTATTAAGTTTTGCACCATCTATGTAAATATTTTGCATGCAACACCGTATTGAGAATTTGTTTTTTTATTCACCCCTCGCAGGGCAAAAAGCCTCGTCTTGCTGGCATTGAATTCTTGTCTAAGAAAATAGTCATTCGTCCCCTCTGTCAACCATTTACAACTGCAGATTGTGACATTGACAGTCTTTTTTGACTGTTTCTTTTGTTTTAAGATATCTTTTGTTCGTTTCTGCATTTATAATTACAAAATATTAAAATTAAAAAAATGACATATAGAGTTCTATAACAAAAAATAATATTCAGTGTCTCAGAGTAATATGTCAACTTTCATGCCATCATATAATTTTATTAATCATATGTTAAAAAAGTTTATGTTTATATAAATAAGCAAAAAATATATTCAATTTAAGATTTTTTTATAAATTAAATAATTCTTTAAGTTTTGTTTATTTTGTCAAAAAATATTTTTTATAAAAAAATTTCTCATTTATTTTTTATTATAGTTAAAAAAATTTAATATCATAGAAAATGTTTAATTTATTCATTATTATATATAGAAAATTTAATGGAAAATAATATTCATTTCTCTAAAAGAAAAAGTTGCTTTCCTTCATTATTATGACATTGTGCATTATTTTGTTATCAAAAATTATATTTTAATGACATAAAAGTCCTTTATCTCTACACAAAAAATGAAATTTTGTTAGTCTTTTAATAAAACAAACAAATTATTAATCCCATTCATGTACATTTTCATTTTTCTCTTCATTTTCCACACGTTCAGTTCCATTTATATCCTATTAACCTAATAGGTGATTTGAATGGTTGGCGTGTTATATTGAGAAAATCCTGTTCCAAATGCCAGCTTACTGATTATAGAAACAATTAGATATACATTAAGTACAATGCTTTCTTATCTCAAACATGTGTAGTGCGTGATCGTAGGAATCAAGTAATCCACCCTATATTTCTTGCCTCAATATTGGAACTGCTGCGTTTTAATTCGTTGGAAGAGTATTATTGAAAGTAGCTTCCAACCAAACGCACATATTTTACTCACACTTCTTTGGAACATTATTGAGTTGTGTGCATAAATATAAAGATATAACCTCACCCACCTCATGCAACAGAGAACGCTTTCTTGTCTTCCATCACCACATGAAAATAATTATAAGCCAAATATATCAACCAAGACCAATTGGACTTTAGTTAATGGTCCCTCAAGAACATTATTAGCAAAACAAAATTAAATTAAATCCTCATAAATCTCTTTCTGAGATTCTCATAAAGACCGATCATATATATATTTGGTCTTCTCTGAGATCAAAGACTACTTCTGTTATACCAACTAATGCTCTCTATAATTCATCAATTAATCACCAAGTGCTTGTGAGTTGTGCACAATCTTTTCATGGCTTTAGTTCCATGCAAATTGAGCGGCTCTATGTAGGGAGGTCGCACTACAATGTGATCTAACCTTTGTCTTTTTAGCACTACAATGTGATCTAACCTTTGTCGTTTTAGAGATAGAGAAAGCAATTAATTTTTCTAGGAGCATATAGTATTTGTTTTATATATGCCAGTATTCTACCTACCTTTGTCATTTAAAGCCCTTTTTTTTTTCTTAGTAATGCAGAATTTATAGGTTCCTCAATATTTTTTAACAGATACAAATCAATTTTAAATTTAAACGCTGATAAAGACATATAATACATTTAATTTATGCAATCATTATAATTTAATTTATCAAATAATTTCATTAAATTTGAACTCATGACAATAAAAACACAATTAAATTCCTGTATCATTGAACCAATTTAAACTAGGATGAGTATACAAATAAAATAGTACAGAAAGGCCAAAAAATATATATATTATTTGCTTATGCTTATAAGGAAAAAAAAAAAGACGGAAAAATCTAGCCGCCAATTAGTTAGGTTCTTCAAAGACCCATTTCAGATATCAATTCATAAAGCATGTTTAATATTTTTAATACAATTTCACAACCAGGAAACCAGATTTTGCATTAAGCGTCAGCTAAAACTAAGAGGAAGAAAATCTAGAATCCTATAATTGAAGGAATTACAACTGGACGATCTGGCGAAAATGCCAAACTCTTGCTTAAAATCGATTATAATTTATACACAACGATTCATTAATTTGTCTTTTTCGACACCAGAAAAGCATCTTATGGTTTGAGCTAGCATTGATCAAACTAATTTGAAGTCAAAATCTTGTGGGGGCATTGGAAGAAAAACAAACGCAAGAAAATCGATCGAGATTATAGATTAAGAACATGTAATCTAATCCAACTTGTTTGTTTCGTGGACTGCATTTGTGGCTGTGAACTGATCAACGCGTTCAATTAATAATAGGAAACCAAATTGTTAATTGTCATAGGCAAGTACAGCAAGCAAGCTGCTTAGCTCCAAAATTTTTCATACTTGATTACAGTTGTATTAAGTCACGCTAGTTAATTAATTAGCCGTCTACTTTTGTTACAGTGTTGTTAACTGATTCGTTAGGCTGTTAATTATCTTATTGCATTTGATAATAATTCATTGACCCGAAACATGCATGGTTGAGTGATGAAAAGTATAAAAGATATAAAAGCAACAGGCTTGGATTGGCAAGTTGTGCAAGTATTTTGCTCGAAAAAGATATGATTTTGTATAGATCCAGCGTTTTCAAACTGCAGAGTACGACAAAGCTTAAGGATGCTGAACTAGACAGCAAATATAATCTTAATAATCTGATTGTTTACTAATAATTCTGCTGTTTTAAGTTGTTATACATTGAACACGCACTATTTTAGCATTTTGGTTACTGTTTATGGAAAATGAGGATAGCTATAAATAAATGTTTTAAATTATAATCCGCAATCACTTAACACACACCACAAAGTCATGAGTTCGAACCATGACTTAGGTAAGGATAGTGGTAGATTAGAACTTTATTATAACTCTATGGGGTATAATATTTAAAAAAAAAATAACAGAAGTGATAAGTTATTTAATATACATATATAATATCGGGTTTAAACTCAAGACATGAAAAAAAAATAAAATCCTAAGGCGACATCATGTATGCTGGCACGGATACAATAATTCTTAATCTGTATTTTTGTACAAGAAATTGTCACACCCCAAACAAATTGTCAATTAATACTAGTTATATATCTAAGAAGAGAATTATATTTTCTTTTTTTTTTTTGGTGACAGAGAATAAATTTTTTTTCTGGTAATACAATTATAATTTTTGTAATGCGTGTCAACGAGCCTTGTGTTTCTAACAAAGACGAAGTTGCTAGTCACATAATCGCGTTCACATATCAACACCACAGAATTTGTTTAAAAAAGAAAAGATCATAGAAAATTTGAATAACATTTCTTGCATAAACTTTACAATCAAATTTGAATAACATTACTCCCATAAACTTTAAAATCAAAAGTAATCGTGCTCATATAATTTTAAAAAATTGAGGAAAATGATAATAAAATAAAGTGAAAAGCCTATTTGTTGAGTTTATGCAAGTAATTATATTCTTGTAAAATTATCGGGTGACAGTTTGAATGTTTACACTTTAAATTTTCTATTATAAAATTGTGATTTCAAACTCTTTAATAGATATTATTTCTACTTTTTTTTTTCACAATTTCAAGTAGTGTTTTAAAAGAAAAATTAAAAGATGACAATACCTATTTTCACCTTCTTGATCCACCATAAGACATCAAAGATGAAAACTGAAAATGAATATGCGATGGAAACTAACAGGATCTTATATTCGTTTGTCATTCTTATTCGATTCTAATAAAATAAAATAAAAAGGACAAGTGGATGTATTAAGGATGCAATGATTATGTGATGTATGTTAATTTTAAGGCTTCACACGATTAGTTTTGATAATGACAAATGGTATTGTATATATATTCAAATAACAATATTTGATTATATGTCAAGTGTTATATCATATACAAGTTTAATAGGAATGTTATGATATAGTTGATAAATATATATAACATGATGATATTGCATGTTCTTGTAATAACTTTTATATATATATATATATATATATGAATCATGTATATAAATATCTAAATATTAGATTAACTATATAGATTGCAAAGTTTATATATATTTTTATACGATTATCCAAAGAAAGAAAAGTAAGCATTAGAGTTACAAATGAAGACAATCTTGTTATGCTCAACTCAATAAAGAATAATGAAGAACAAGTCAAGAAAGAAGAAATGTTTCAAGTATTGAAGAATTAGAAAATTGAAATTTTGGAAGTATCAAGAAAACCCTGAAGACTTTATTGAATATAATTTTTTCTTTTAAGCTTAAACTGTCTTGTAAAATAGGGCTTTTCATGATATAAAATTTAGACATGTTTTACAAATTCTTAACAAGTTCAAAATTTTTTAATAAGATAACCTATAATCATATTTTTACAGGATAACATTGACGATGCTTAAAAAACAAATGAGATATGAGTTCTTGTCTTTTTAATTTTGATCTTTGATCACTCTTTTTGATCATATCTCACAAAATATTTATGATTTAATTATAAAGTTTATTTCATATGAAAATACAATGAAAGAGCTTTCCATGGACAAACAATTTGCTTAAAATGACTAAGATATGAAAAAGTTATGACTTTTTTTAATTTAAGTTTAAAACTCAGTTTTTCACAATCAAATCTTTCATACCTTTACTCATTGTTTTTACAATATCTAAAAAACTACTTAATATATGAGTATGAAACTAATGTCATTTATAAGTAGAATTAAATAGCTTTCCAACGATAAGTCATTTTCTTAAAACAGACTTGAAACTAAGAAGTTATAATTTTTTTAAATTAAATCTAAAACATTGTCTTCTGTAAGCAATTTGAATCATGCTTATCACATTTTACAAGAGAACAAGATAAATCGAATCGTGAAAATGAACTAGGTCTCGAGTATTCACAATTTGAATCATGATTCAAATTGTCCAATTAATTTCAAAAATAATGACTAGTTTTCATCCAAAATTATTCTAAACGACTATAAAACATTGTGGACTTCTTATATAAACTAATAATCATCAAGTATAATATATGGAAAGCCTAAACTTCATAATTTATCATTTATTTCTTTTTCTTTCATTAAAATCAAGATTTAAGTTTTCATTGTGAAATCATTCTAATATAGATACTTCATTTGTTTCATCTCTTCCTGTAGGTAGTAAAAGGTGAGGAATCCTTTTAAATTTGTTGAAAGGGTGAGGTATCTCTTTGATAAACACATAAAGAATGAAGTATCCCTTAGAAATGCTTTCAGAATGTGAGATATCCTTGTAAAAAGTGATTTATTTAAGAAGGAGTAAAGAGATTATAAGGCTTCTTTAAGTGTTAGTTGAAACTTGAAAGAATAGTGGAAAAATAGTCTGAGTTTGTAAACCTTAAAGAGTGGATATATATCTTGGAGCAAATCTTTAAGAAAAGACTACTATAAATCCCAAGTTTGAATCCTCTTTCTTTACTCTCTTTATTTTCAAGCAATTCATATGGTGTTAATTATCTTGTTGTTGTTGATATTGATCAATTTGGGCTAAAAAGTTTAAATTGTTTTATTTATATTATTAAAATTGTTGGTCTTTTTAGTTCTATGATGTTAAGCAATTGAAAAATAGACATACTCTATTTTTATAGATGAAATTTGTTGAATATCTTGTACTTCATTGTTTATTTTGTTGTTTAGATATTTAAATTCTTGACGAGTTATATTTATTTATGCATGTGTTTCTTGATGCCTTGTTTGTGCAAGTTAAATAAGTTGCTTTACATAAGTGTTCGAAGTACTATATTTTGTGTGTAAATATCTTCATTGAAGTTCACTTGTATTATTGAATTAAAATCATCCAATGACTTTTCCAAAATCAAGAATTTTTCAAAAAAAGTTTAAAAAATTATGAAAATTTTGAAAACACTCAATTTACCTATTCTTAAACGTGGGTTGCCTTTCTCTATAAGAAAACAAGCTAAAAGACAGAAATGTTTTGGATTTGGATTTCTTCAATTCCTTATATTATCAATTTCTTTAATTTCGAAAGGAGAAAGACATAATCTTCTATTTGAGATTCGTAATTTTTCTTTACTAAAATTCATCATTTTAATACAAAATATAATTTTTTATTTATTTGTCTTCTAAAATTCACATCCTCATTAAGAAATTGATGCATTCATATTCAAGATTTTTTTTATCATTACAATTGTATTCAAGATGATATATTGATCGTGTCATACATAATGAACTAGTTTATTGTAGATATAATAATTGTGATTCATATCCATTTATTCATCTTTATTTTAATTCATCAATATCCATTCATATTAATTTTTGGATAAACGTGAGTTAAGTCATTATTGACTCTATCAAATAAGAATCATATTAGGTCAATCTATGAATAACTATTTATCCATTTATATTTGTATTTAGCATTTTAATAGGATAAATATGGTACATTTAACATTTTGATTTTTGTATAGTTATACATAGTTAAAGATTTTCCAATAGTTAATTGGTATTGATTCATATAATATATTTAGTTTTAATTTTTTTCTATTTAAATATTAGTGACTAGTTATTTATTTTAGTAGATTCTGAATTTTTTTTTTATATAAATAGTTAATTTTTAAATCAATATGTAGAGAAAGCACAGCTAATTAGGATAAAAAAAATGAAGAAATAAATAAAGACTTACATAGCAATTTACTAGGAAGTTTGGGACTTTTTTCCTTGAGAACCAAAAAGAAAATTAAAATTTACCAATTAATTCCAAAGAAACTTCATGAAAGAAGCAATCTCAAAATATTGTTATTGTTGAACATCTATACGATTTATTATTTCAGATGTTTTCAATTTTATTGTAATGCCAAATTTAGATTATGAAATGAGTTTTATGTAATGTATGTTGTTCAAATATTTAATCAATTGCATTTGATGTTAAAACAATTTTGAGAAGTATAATATTAAAAAAATGACTATTTATACTATTAAGGATAAAAAAAACTAAGATTTCAAAAGAGGAGTGAAAATATAGTTTAAAATTTTTAATAATATAAATTTGTTTTGAAATGGTGGTGACAAATAGAACAATAATAATGAAAAAAAATATCTACAAAAATAATAAGATATAAAATAATAATAATTTGACGGATAAATGAAAGAGTTAAATTAATTATATATTCATGGATCATAAATCAATCGTGATTCATTTAAAATTTTATATTAGATCATAAATAAATAATTAAATTAACAATGATCAATTCATTAATAATCAAATCTAAATCCACTCAAATGCCTGTTTGTCCCTCTATTTTAATGGGTCAATGTATTGAACTAGGCTTCTGTTAAATGAAGTTCCTTTCGGCCCATGACTATTTGGGTCACACTAAATTCTAATTTACACCAGTGTTGGGGGATTTGTCTTATATTTGGGTCAGCTATGCCATTTCTAGACACTGTCCGTTCTTCTGCTAGACATCGTATTTTTGAAGCAGCAATCAGATTACCACATGGCCCAAATAAAAAAAAAAAAACACAGACTACCATTAAAAAGGGATGCGCCCGTATGGGATTTTCAGCCTCCATAACTTAAGTTAAATTGATTTTACATAATGTGAAATAGATAATACTAAAGATATAACTGTGTAAGAACTACAGAAAAATAATGCATGGCTAGCATTTTCATGAATTTAGAAGCGTATCGCTGGAATGTCTAGCCCACAATCCCAAAACGCTCCTCCTCAAGCTTGCTAAATACTACCAGAATTACGTGAGTGAATAACTTCACATGCTTCCCAAGACACAAACGAATGGTTTTTCACTTTTGACGAGGTTTATACGTTAGATTTTTCTCCGATAACATGACTAACATAATTTAGAATTTTATTAATGTTAAAGTATTTAATTTATTTGTGATAATGACATTTAAGTCTAAATAGTCATCGGATATTCTTTCGATGATGAGTCGAGTTACATGAATATTTTATTATAATGGATTCCTACTTCTAAAATTTTGATTTTAGTACATTCTACTCATTAGATTGTAGATTTATGTTCTCCCTGTTTATCGTAACGGATGAGGTTTGATAAAATGAGAGATCCTACCAAGGTTAAAATAGATTAAAGTGAAACTACAAGATCAAGGAGATATCAAATCAGAACAAACTAAAATTTTGATTATCTAAAATGGATCAAATGATGATTGCATGTAATTCTAATATCTAATCTTTATTTGTATATTCGCATTTCATTCATGTCATAATATTATTATTTTAATTGGTCTAATCTTTTGAGAAAATATTTGACAATTAGTATCAGATCTAATAAATTATGTTACATGATATATTGTTGTATAAATTAACAATAAAATTATTTAATTTATGATGTGTTAATTCTATGCTCATATGGCAATTAAGATTCAAATTATTTTTCTGTAAATTTTGAGCTAATTGTAAAATGATCATTCAAATTGATTTGAAATTATGTGTTAGAATAATAAGATGAGGAAAAGTCACAAGTCAATTTCTTTAAATCTAAATTGAAATTATATCAATTTGTGAAATTTGAATGGCAAAAATACCCAAGTT
The DNA here is from genome assembly GCA_026873985.1 of Saraca asoca. Lineage (NCBI taxonomy): Eukaryota > Viridiplantae > Streptophyta > Magnoliopsida > Fabales > Fabaceae > Saraca > Saraca asoca. The sequence continues at coordinate 9,274 of JANHAO010016540.1, forward strand.
CAGTTCGGTCATATTTGAAATAAAATTTTGCTAATTTTTTCATGATTTTTTAAATTGATTGAGGGTTTCTGTTTAGAATTTTTTGCATAATAGAACCCCTCAACCAATTTTGCAAAATACAAATTGCAAATGTGATTTTGATTGAAAGTTTTGAAGATTAAAAATTCTATTTGGTTGAAATAATTTTGGGTCAAATTTATTTATTTTTACCCATTTTTTTTAAATTGATTTAAGGCTTAAACTTAGATAAATTAGATGAATGAAACCCACTCAAAAACTGCACAAAAAAAATGGCTGGATTGTAAGAGAATAGAACTAGGTCAAAATATTATTGTACATACTTGGATTGCCCAATTTTGGGCGAAAAAGAAGGGACTATAGGTTGCGAGTTGTGACATACAAGCTCATGTGCATCACTGACATGTGTGAGCCACATGCCACCTTACCAATGACTCACAGTGGTGCAAATTATATCAATTTGCTCCACTTTTTGAACACATTTTTTTGGATATTTTTTTCAGATTTTTCTAGGATTAAAAGTAATTTAATTATTTTTTTATCCATTTTATTTAGGTATTAATTTGAAATTATTTATGCCTAAAAATTTTAGTAAGTGATTATTATATTAAAATCTATGGTATATGATTTTTTTTGAAATTTTTTGATACTGTAGTGTAAATAAATTAATTTTAACATATTTTGTACTTAAAATAAAATTTTGTAGAAATCAAATTAATTCACATTATGTTAAGAAATTTTATGTAATTATGAGCCTACTTATCTTGAGTGTTGTGGCATAAAATTTTGTTAATAAAATAATAATTAAAATTATTTAATTAGATTAAATGATAATGCTATATTGATAATATTTAAATACTCTATCGGTATAGTATTATTAATATAGTTTATTGGCTATAATATGAATGTAAGATTAAATATATATTCTTAAAATCTTAAACACCCTATCAAAATTATGTTTTAGAAATATAATATTTAATTTTTATATTATAAGGCTTTAAATGCCTTATTAATTTTAGGTCTTATAGTATAGTATTGTATTGTATGTAATCACATAGTTACTGTTTATAATGAAAATAAAAGCATGATTAAAGTGTTACATGCATTAATGTATTAATAAAATTTCCTCAGCTTCCATGTTTATGCAATTAATTTCTATAAAGATGCTAAACAGGACAAACTATGAAGATTAGGTTGAGTCTATGAAGTTTTGTCTGGAAGTTCCGAACATAAATCTGGCACTTAGGGGGGAAGAGAAAATTGTTGATGCAAATTTAAGTTTTAAACAAATGACTAAAAGTAGATGCACTCAAACAGAATGTGCTTGATGGTCATGAAGTTCATAATGGACAAAATCATTAGATAAAGTGTTCCTGAATCCAAAAAAGCAAAGTCCTTTCTTGACTCAGTTGTTAAAAAATTTGTGAAGTTTGATAAGGTTAAGAAAGATCATTATTTCTCACTAGTTGAGAAAACTATGTATGATGGTTTTAATGGAGTGTGGGAGTACATCTTGAAGTTAATTCACTAATATAACAAATTGAAAAGCAAGAATGTAGACATAGGTAATAACTTCCTGATATAGTGAGCATTGGAATATTTACCCTCTCAATTTGATATTCTGAAAACATTTTATAATACCACAAAGGTGCATGAACAATTAATCAATTGATTTAAATTGTTAGTCAAGTAGAAGAGGATTTGAGGAAAGGTAAGGTTCAGAATGTCAACTACATTTCTTATGGCTTAACTTTAGAATAAGGAACAAGAATGCTTTAAAAGGACAACAAAAGGAAATTTAGCTATGAAAAGAAGATGAGTGAAATGAAAGAACAATATTATAAGCTTAATAAATCTTAGTTCAAGAGAAACTACAAGATCTATAAGAAATATGAGCACAAAAAGGCATACTAATTTATATACTAGAAATGGGTTGAGAAAAAGAATGAAAGTACCCATTTAGCTATAGTTGGTTTTAAGTTAAACACTATTGATGTGTTATCAAATACTTGGTGGTTAGATATTGGTGTCATTATTCATGTGACAAACTCTTTAAAAGCGTTGAGAAATCCAAGGAACCCAAATGATGCAGAGTTGATTGTTTAACACAAAAATGGTGAAAGAGTTTAAGTGAAACATATAGGAGTTATTTCATTATGTTTGTCTATTGGTTATATATTGGAACTTAAAAATACTATTTATGTGGCTTTCATGAAGGGGAATTTGATTTTTGTAGTTGCTTTGAACCATTATGGTTATTTATGCCATTTTGGTACGAGAAAATGCAATTTACTTTATAATTCATGTATAGTTAGTTCTAATACATTATGTGATGGTTTGTACAAAATTAATTTGGATCCAAGTTTTGTCGACTCGGTTAATACAATGATTAGAAAGAAAAGAAGTTGGACTAATGAGAAATCTTCAATGTTGTGGCACAAACATCTAAGACACATTCCAGAAAAAGGATACAAAGACTCATAAAAGAATATGTGTTACATGATCTAGATTTCTCATACTTTTACACATTTGTAGATTGTATCAAGGGAAAACTTCCTACTAGATCTAGGAATGGAAAGAGAAGTAGAGAACATAATACCTAAGAACTTATCCATATTGACATCAATTAAACCATTACGCCTACAGCTATGGGTAATTATAAGCACTTCATCACCTTCATTGATGATTTTTCTAGATTTAGATTGGTGGAGCTATTCAATGGAAAATCTAAATCACTAGATTCCTTTAAGTCATTCAAGGTTGTAGTTGAGCTCAAACTGGGAAAGAAAATCAAATTTGTCAACTCTGACAGAAGTGGTGAGTATTATGCTAGGTATGATGTGACTAGGAGAAATTCTAGTGGTCCTTTCACCAAATTTCTACATGAGTGTGGAATTAAAGCCAATTACACCATACTTGGAACACTAAAACATGATAATATTGTAGAAAGAAGAAAGTGGACACTCATAGACATGGTAAGATGCATGTTGGCTTATTATTCATTGCTAAAGTTCTTATGGGGTGATTCTTTAAAGACTACTGCGTGTATTTTCAATCAAGTTCCAAGTAAGTTGGTGCTTGAGACCCTTTATGAATTGATTTATGGGAAAAAGCCTAGTTTAAGGCATTTACATATGTGAGGTTGTAAAGCATAAGTGAAGACATATATTCCTTTTATGAAGAAATTTGATTCAAAGATTATTTCTAGATTCTTCATTAGCTATTGCAGTGGCTCAAGAGGCAACAAGCTCTACTATCTAACTCATTCAACCAAAGTTATTGAATCAAATAGAGTTATTTATTTTGAGGATGAGTTAGATAATTAGAGTCAAATACCAAACATCGTGACCTTCAAAGAAGTAAATATTGTATTTCCACTAGCATTATAACTTGGTGAGTTATCTTTTATTGTCCTATAAGTTAGTCCAATACTACTAATGGCAAAAGATGTAGACCCATAGGAAACATTTGATAAAATTCCTTTAAGAAGTAGCTATAGAGTTTTTAAATCGGCTATCTCCAATGATTATCGGGTTTACCAACAGGATCATAAATTTGATGTTAATAATGATTTTAATCCTACTACATTTTCACGGGTTGTATCCAGACTTAATTCTATGGAATGGGTCTGTGCGATGAGGGATGAGTTAACTTTAACACTTAAAAATCAAGTACAAGATCTAGTTGAATTACCTGTTAGTTGTAAATTGGTTGAATGCAATGGATTTTTAAAACCAAGTGGGATGCTTGAAGTGAAATTGAGAGATACAAGGCCAGATTCGTAGCTAAAGGTTACACTCAAAAGGAAGGCATAGGTTATAAAGAAACCTTCTCGCCATATCAATTAAAGACTCATTCCAAGTTATTATAATGATGGTAGCTCATTTTGACCTGGAGCTATATCAGATGGATGCCAAAACATCCTTCCTGAATGGTGACTGATTAAAAAGTATATACATGAAACAATTAGATGGTTTCCAAGAGAAGGGCACAAAGCACATGGTGTGTAAATTAAGGAGATTCATATATGGTTTGAAACAAGCATCTAGATAGTGGAATTTCAAGTTTTATGGAATAGTAGCTTCTTTTAGGTTCAAGGAGGATGATATGGACCAATGTATCTATATAATGAAGAGTGCAGGTAGTTTTATAATTCTGGTGCTATATGTTGATGATATTCTCCTAGCAAGTAATAATGTGGACCTATTGATCAAGAGAAAGCAAATGTTATCGATGCATTTTGAGATGAAAGTGATAAATTAAATGTCCTGTATATGCTTCTAAATATGTATAAAGCATTAGATATAAACTGAAAATGCGGAAGCATAAATACATACCTCCAGCCATTGCACTTTACGTTCAGGTTGGTTTTACTTTTGCTTTGATATTCCAGACGTTTCTCACACTTTATCTTCGACTTTAGATGGTGTACCATTTCGGACAACAAAACTGTTACATTCTCCCACTTGGTGCAAACGTTCATCAGACAACTTGTTAAGAAATTAAATACACGAATCATAGTGATAAGTCATCTAAGAACGAGTAATATTAACTATGTATCACGATGTACTTAGTTTATCAAATACTTAATGTGGTAACAAAAACTTAATGAATAAAATCCTATGTTTTATTCTTGGTCCAAAATAATATATATTTTCTTAAATAAATTAAAGTGCACATGAATATGAGAAAATATTAGAATGCATAAGAGTTTCATTGATAAACTGAATGTATATATAATTATAAAGTGGAACCAAGTCCAATTCTTTCTACATGATCCTTAAATTTCTTTCGTGGCATGCCTTTAGTCAAGGAATCAACAATCATCAACTCAGTGTTAATGTGCTCAAGGACCACTTTATTTTCATTAACACGTTCTCTAATAGCTAAGTACTTAATGTCGATGTGTTTGCTTCGACTTCCACTTTTGTTATTCTTAGCCATAAAAATAGCAGTTGAGTTGTCGCAGAAAATTCTCAAAGGCCTAGAAATAGAATCCATAACTCTAAGCCCAAAAATGAAACTCTTAAGCCATACACCA
>JANHAO010016541.1:0-14329 GCA_026873985.1 Saraca asoca
ATTTTTCATTTCAATTTTATATTTTTTATAATAATCTGTTCAATTAAATATTGAATTAATGTATTCAAAGATACTCTTAGATCAGGAATAGAGTTTCAGTTCATCATTCTGTTCCACGAGTCTTCAGCATTACAGGAGTGCAAGCCACCAATTCATATTTCACATAAATCCCAGTATTTTTGGTGGATAAATTTATACTTTTGGTTCAGATGTACTCATTACTTTCTTCCTTTTTCCCCCCCTTTTCTCTCTACTTCTTTTAGATTTTTTCATTTGATTTGGATTTAATTTTTCTCAGATTCTTGGCTAAATTGTCATTATTTTGGTTGTTGGCTTTACTACCGGATTCATATAATCAATCATTTTTTTTAATTGTGTCTATTTGATCAATTCAAGCTGTGTGATTATGGGAAGGATCCAGTTTTGTTTCATCCAAGACAGGAAATGATTAAAAAATTGGACTAAACTGATTAGTTTAATCGAAAAAGTCGTGAATCGGTCATATGTCCGATTCAGTTAATTCTCAGAAGGAGTTTAAAAAAAAATGGGTCAAAAATTGATGAACAGTGACGAATCGGTCAAACTGCAAACTAATCACAATTCATACGGTTGAAGCAGTATATTTTTATAGAAATTTTTTTCTATCATTTAAAAAAATATACTATTTTTGTTTATAATCTCGTTCTTTAAGGATGAAATTCAGGGAAAAAAAATTTAGAAACTATATTATTTTGTTGATAATTTAAATTATGAACTAATAAAAATATAAAATTATTTGATAATATTTATAATATTTTTATATTTTTGTTATAGGTAAAAACTGGTGCTTTGTAAATAGGTTGATAAAAGGCCCAATAAACGAGTCCGAAAGAAGAAGTCTAGCTCGTCTGACCCTGAGGTTACTAAGTGAGGTCATCGGGCCACGAGCTGCGTATTCAGCACGAGACAAAGCCAAAGCAGTGGTCCAGTTTACTAAGAGACGAGCCCCATCACTTATGCCCAACAATTTCTTCTACACGAGCTCGGCCTCGCTAGCTAAGGGATAGTAGTGACCCCAGGCTAGAAGATCTGGTTCATGAAGCATAATACTTGGCTAAAAGCTTGCTAAGGTTCAGTGTGAGACAAGCATATGTCAGCTTGCAGACCCAGTAGACAGGGGCCTACTTGTAAAAAGCAACCTGTAGAAGCTAAATTACAGGAGTCTATGTAGTCTTGTACATTTATTATTTGATGTAGTAGAATTATAACTTATAATTTTACAATTATAACCTCCTAGCCTTTAAAATTGGAGAAAGGAGATTACTGTAAGCAATTCGAAGTAGAGATACTGAAAATCTGTAGAAATTTCTCTAAGCAATAACATTACCGTTGACGTAGGGACTGGTACTACCCGATTTTGGCCGAACCACGTTAAAAATCCCTTTTATGTGGTTGTTGTTCTTCCTCTCCATTCCTCCATTCTTTGTCTTCAACAACCAGAAAGCAGTTTGAGTCTGAAAGAACTTCCTAGGTTGGCTGGATTTTAGTTAAACCAAAATCCTCCATAGTTATGGGTAAAATACAGCATCACAAAATAAGCCAAGCAAAGGCCTGATAGAAAGCCAAGTCCTAGCAGAAGTCTAGCTCACTGAGGATCAAGACACTAAGTCTTGGCTCGCATACTTGACAACTAATCCTGCACGAGCTCGCTTCACTATACGTGAGCTCATTTTCGCTGGCCAGAGGTTGGTAGTGACCCCAAGCCAGAAATGGCTTGCGAGATAAGGCACCTTGCTTAATTAAGAAGCTTCGTGAAATGGAGTACCAGACCAGCTTATCTCAGATATTTGGCCCAGTAGACAGAAAAGGCTTACCCGTAAAAAGCAACCTACAGAAGTCGATTTATAGGAGCTTATATTGTCTTATACATTTAATATTTGATGTAACTTATTTACAACATGCTAGATTACAATTGTAACCTCTCATCTTCTATAAATAGGAAGAGGAGGATCACTGTAAGCAAGCTAAAATAGATATACTGAAACTCTATAGAATTTCCTTTAGATTAATAAGAGTTACCATGGACGTGGGGACTAGTGCTACCTGGTTTTGGTCGAACCTTGTTAAAAATATTGTATGTATCTACTGTTCTTCCTATGATCTTCCTTTTCATCTTTGCTCATTCAACCAGATTGCAGTTGAGTCTATAAGAATTCCTTTGGTTGGCTGGATTCTAGTAGAACCAAAATCCACTGTTAATATTTTGACACCGTTTGTGGGGACTCATCTATTTTTTGGTTTACTTCTTATATTCTAAATTGCTTTTTTGTGCTGTCATAATGGCAAAAGGGAGTGCCACCCGAGCTGCGAACGCACTGGTTGATCATTTGAAGGGTCATGTGTCTACAATAGACTCCTCCACTACTTCTGTCATAGGTGTTGCCACTGGCTTACCTCTACCCAGCTCTTTTCAACCTGTAGTTGTTGCCAACGGCCCTGATGGAGTACAAACCTGGCTTCAATGTCAGGAGAAGCTGGAAAATATAATAGGAGAACTGACTAAGGCACTTACAACCTTGGCACAAACTTGACCTCAGGGTATTCAAACACAGGTCAAGGTCATTGCACCTGAAAACTTTCTTCCACGATAACAAATCCGATGTCCAAGCAGAGCTAATCTGGAACAAACTTCAGGTCACTACCCTTGTGATCTAGAGAATCAAAAGGACCAAGAATCTTCCAGCCAATGGTCTAAGGCACAGAACCCGATAATGGAAGAGTTGTTTCAGGAGGTAAAACAACTGAAGGAATATCTTTGAGTTTCGAGTGATCGAGCCCACTACGAGGGGAGGTCACCATTCTCTGAGGAGATCAAAATGCATCCCCTCCCTCTCAAACTCAAAATCCCTATGATTCCACTATATAATGGGGATAACGACCCATATGATCATCTAGACATGTTCAATGTCCAAATGGATCTTCAAACAATTAATCCTCTGGTAAAATGTCATGTTTTTCCTACAACACTAGGGGGCTTACCCCAAGCATCATTCAAAAATCTCCCAACTTGTAGCATAGGAAGCTGGGAAGAGTGCCAAAAAGGTTCATTAACTAGTATCAAGCATTGAAATAGCAACTCGTGCTATCATGCCACCTCACAATGATCTTCCAACGGAAGGATGAGTCATTAAAGGACTATATTCCTTGGTTTAAGTGTGAGGTCAGCAATGTGGATAATCCTTTAGATGAATGCATTCTGACTGCCATCTTTGTGGAACTTTGCAAAGATGGAAAGCTGTATAAAAACATCTACAAGTCTCTTATCAATGACCTAGGCGAGTTCTACAAGTGAGCCGCCAAACAAATTAGGTGGGAGGAGACCTTTGGTTTGAAGAAGACCGAGTCGAGCAGCTCTAACTAGAGTAGGAAGAGAAACAGTCATGGAGAAGGAAAGGACAGCTCCAAATTTTAGCTCACTAAGAGAAACAAAGACAAGCAACCTACGTGTCCAAGTCAACATTATAGCTAAAGCATTCTGACAAAAGCTCGGGATAAGATCTTCGCAATAGAAAGGGACAGAATGGACTTCAGAAAGCCTCAACCTTTAAAGACTCCCCGCAAGTCCAGGGACAATAAAAATAAGTTTTGTGCCTATCATAATGATGTTGAGCACTATATTTTGGAATGTTCGGTGCTCAAGGATGCCATCAAAGACCTCATCAAGAGAGGCTGCCTACGAGATTATGTGATGCAGCTTCCAGGACAACGACTTGAGCGATCCTAACAAGATCTTCTGCAAGAATAGGCCTCTTCAATGAGGATCATTCAATAATCTTTATAATTGAAACACTACGCAAAAGGCATGATATCCTCAACCTAGGAAAAAGATCACCCTTCTCCTTAATTCGGCCACAAGATCAGCCTGGGTACAAAATCGCCTTTCTTCTTAATTCGGGCACAAGATTGGCCTGGGCTCAAGATCGCCACTCTTCTTAATTTGGCCACAAGATCACCCTCTTCTCATTTCAACAATGAGATTGCGCAACTACAAGATAACCAATTTAGTAACGAGATTATTGCCTTAACAACAAGACCAACTGGTCACAAGAGTTGCAAGTCCAAAGGATAACACACCAAGATCAAGCTTTTGCTAGTAGAATTGCAACTCCTAGTTCTCATAGTGAACCGACAGTTAGGGGGCTTATGTTATAGGTAAAATACAACATCACGTAATAGGCCAAGCAAAGGCCCAATAGAAAGCCAAGTCCAAGTAGAAATCTAACTTGCTGAGCATAAGGACACTAAGTCCTGGCTCACATACTTGACAACTAATCCTGCACGAGCTCATTTTGCTATACGCGAGCTCATCCTTCTTAGCTAAAGGTCGATAGCAACCCCAAGACAGAAATGGCTCACGAGATAATGCACCTTGCCTAATCAAGAAGCTTAGTGAGATGAAGTGTCAGACTAACTTATCTTAGCTATTTGGCCCAGTAGAAAAAGAGGGCCCACACATAGAAAGTAATGTAAAGAAGCCGATTTGTAGGAGCTCATATTGTCTTGTACATTTAATATTTGATATAACTTATTTACAGCATGCAAGATTACAATTGTAACCCTTCATCTTCTATAAATAGGAAGAGGAGGATCACTGTAAGCAAGCTGAAATAGATATATTGAAACTCTGTAGAATTTCCTTTAGATTAATAAGAGTTACTGTGGACGTAGGGACTAGTGCTGCCTAATTTTGGCCGAACCAGGTTAACAATATTGTATGTATTTGCTGTTCTTCCTCTTCATCTTTACTCGTTCAACCAAATTTCAGCTTGAGTCCATAAGAACTCCTTTAGTTGGCTGGATTCTGGTAGAACCAAAATTCACTGTCAAAAACCATCAACAATTTTATACATATAACTTTAATTTTACATAATAATTTAATTATTTTAATTATTATATATTATATTTTTAATTTATATCAAATAAGGGGCTTAATACATCACTAAATCTTGAATCACTCTAATTTTTAATTTAAAAGACCTATCCGATTTTTAAATTAATTAAAGGAACCATTCCTCCAGTAGTCTGGAAACCCCACCATTTCAATGATACTACAAGAATGTTCATATTCCTTCTCAGTTTCATTCCCAGTCATCGAAGAAATGAAACTTTCCATCTCCTTCATCTCAACCGCAATGTCTTACATCGGCAAGGAGCTCTTGTCATCTTCGTTGTTCACCTGCTTCATAGGATAGCAACATTCAAAAAGATGTCTTGATTTAATCATAAAATCTAAAGCGCAAATGATAAAATTTTGTAAGTTGGCCTTAAGAACTAATTCAATAGGTAAATATGTTCGATTTTGAATGAAATTTAGTGTAAAAATCAAATATGAAGAAAAGGTCTTCTAAATTTGGATCAAATGTACTTGTAATTTATTTTTATGATTTTTCTCATTTTATGGGTATTTATGTCTTTTCAGCATCAATTGTTTGTCCAGTACGAATAGAAAAGTACATAATTTTGATCATTGTATTTTTATCTTCGTGTCTATATGAGATAACACATTAGAACCCTTAGGAGTTTGGAGAAAAATCCTTATGTCAACTAAGAAAAAGTATGTATACTCTTTTGCTTAGAATGATTTTTAAAGGGAAGCATCTGATGATCGGGTGGGCATCATGACTCAAGTTAGGGATTAGAGTGTGAAACTTAAAGATACTCTCCTTATATGCTCAAAACTATGTAATGAGACATACATTAATAAAATGAAATTATCTCTCTCTTTATTTTTAAGAAGTTCATTTTTAATACATACTAGAGGCTTCTTATATGACACATTCTTTGATACTCAATATATGCTAATACTTTGACTACTCGCTCATTGTTTCTTGTAGACATGTTGCATATGAGATGTATATTGCACAAGAGATTTTGATTGTATGAATGACAAAATCTTTAATATTCTGATTATCTATTCTAGTTTGGTTCGAATTTATTGGAAAACTAACATGTTGGCTAAGAGTTGACATCATACACTGTACGATTTCGACTAAAGAGCTATTGACCTATGAACTCATCAACAAATAATGAAGAAAGGGAATGAAATATTGCATATAAAGAGAAATGCATTCGCAAATATCAACAGATATGGAAGAACTACCTATTGCAGGTGCAAACGTGATTTGTCATGCAACAAATGGTTGCTCAAAATGAGCACTATAGTGCACCAGAAGAAGGGCACATCATAGAAGATACAAAAAAAAAAAAAAATTACTCAACCTTACTTGGTATATAAGTTTATTATATACTTAAAAGTTTCACTAATTCGTGCATGAATTTTTCAAGATTTAGCTTAATTTATTAGCCTATATAAATATATCATAATTATTTTTCAAAAATACTATTAACAACTTGTTAATGTATTCTGTTGACAGTGGATTTTGATAAGCCTAAATTCTGTCAAGTGAAAAAGTTTTTGAAATCCCAAACTATGATACCGGTTGGTTGAAAAGGAAAGAGCTAAAAAAAGAGGAAGAATGAAGAAAAAGGCATAAGAGATTTTTAACACGGTTCACCTAAAGTCAATGTGACCCCTAGATCCATGGTAGTTATATCTGCTATTGTTTAGTTGTTTCTCTGTATAGCTTGGCAGAGTAATACTACATATATGTCTCACTATATTTTGGTAGAATTTCTGCATATATTTTTATGTGTGCCTTTTACAATGGTATTTCCCCTATTTATAGAGGCAAGGGAGTTGCAAATATAATTTGATAAACTATAAAACTATATTTTCCGCCGCATCGGGCAATAAATATTAGGTAACTCACTGTCGAGTTTTGGGGGCTGATTTGTTAGTTAGGAATATATGCCTCTGGTTGCTTACTAGACTTTCATGTTCCATACCCAGAGCTTGAGGTCACTTGTTTAGTGACCTAAGCTAGCATTGGATGACCCATTGGCCATGTAAGTTAGTCCCATTCTTGAGTTAACCAAAGGGTACTTTCTAGAAGACAGTTGAGTTAGCCTACTTGGCCCAATGAGCTGGAGCTCATCTCTAGCGAGCTGGGGCTATTGCCTTGGCCTTGTCTTGCATCTTAAGCTCACGACTGGTGATCTGGTACCTTTGTTGAGTGACCTTAGTTCTTAGATGAACTGGGTCTTTTCTGGTTGGACTCATTTATTGGGCATTTGCTGGCCTATTTCATAGGGTCTCAAAAATACCTATAACATTTACCCTCCTAGCTTTCAGTTTGTTCTGTGGACTAGAAGCTGAGTTCGCTAGTAAAAGCTAACGATTGCGATCAACCATGCCATCATTTAGACTTTTATTTTGTTGTTTTGCCTACCTGTACCATCATTACTACATTAAATGTGTGCATTTTTCTATAGCCATCATTATGGCAATGTTTGAGCTTAGTTACTCATTGGGCCGTCAGATCGAGGGTAGTTGATTAGTCTCCAAATCGTACGGTAAGGTCGTCCAGGCTATAAAAGGTGAGAGAATCCTTTTTTCCTCTTACTTTTGAAAATTGATACCCTGCCTCCTGCTTGCTTCCAAAGCTCTCGAGTGATCATCACTATCTCTGCTCTCATGCTTCATTGAGTTTGCCATTGTTGTCTCTAGATTCAGGTTGTTGTAAGCTAATCATTTTATTTAGAATCCATCTCGCTTCCTTTGATCCCAGAACTCGGATTGTCCTTTTAATATGGTAAGTCTTCTCAGACTCTAAGCCTCTACTTTTTATGAGTGCCTTGTTCTATTGGTTTTTGGTATTATGTTGCTTAATTCGGTAGTGTATGCCTATTTGCTATTAGGGATTCCACCTCATTGGTTTTAGAGCTGTAGATTGTTGGATTCAGCCTTTTGTTTCCCAAGGTTTAGTGATATGATAGGCTTTGTTAGTTGAGGCCCCCTATGTATTCAGTTGTCTAGGTCTTAGATATGGTAACTCGAGGCTTGCGTGGCCTATTGCATAGAAAACTATTAGTCTTAACTTTTAGGTATGGTCTACTTACAGTGATCTGACCATTCCTTCTTCTTATGTAGATGGCAGCTTATAAATGCTGAAGTCACCGAATAAGAGTGATGAGGAGCCTGATTCTCCCGCTCAGAGTATGGAGTTGATGCATCCTATAGATGAAGTGACCTTAAGGAGTGGCGAGGTCATAGAGGAGCTTAGTGTTCATCCCGACCCCATTAAGGGTCAGAAGGTCGCTACTAGTTAGCAGTCTTTAGATTGCTCACCATATCTTAACCATTGGCTTCAACGAGCACCATGGCATAATTCAAACATTCCAGCTTCATAAGGGATGTCGTGTCATGGCACCCTTACCCAATGATCATGCAACTTACCCTCCTCTGGGATTTGTTGCTATCAGTCCCCAACATCTCAATGCTAGGTTTAGGTTCCTAGTGCACCCTTATATTATTAATTTACTGAATAAACTAAAACTTTGCCTATTCTAGCTTTCCTCGAACTCCTACTCCCAGCTTACTTCCTTGGCACTTGTATATTTGAGAAATAATCTCTCACCACCATCTGCCAGGGTTCTTTGTTACCTCTATAACATTAGGAGCACAAGCTTGTATGATAGGATTTATTATCTTTCGGCTCAACAGATGAGCATAAAACAATTTTGTCACTGGTTGATGCTAAGGGAAAATCCAATGTGGAGAATTACAAAACCCATTGGTTTTATGTCTCCTGTCTGTCTTTGTGTTACCTTCACAATTTTAGTTTTGTTCTTACTCCTGTTGAGCGAGCTGAGGACATGCAAGTTTCATGAGTTATTATATTTGTTTTTGATTCTAACATGGTTTCATTTTGCAGACAGTGCTGGCAAGAAATTGACTCTTGAGGCCAAGGAGCTTAAGTTGTTGGAATAGTTTGCTACTTTGGATGACCTCAAAAACGATCTTAGATTTGATGAGGAACTCCTACACTCACACAAGCTTGCTCCAGCTTTGAATATGGAGCTCACCAAAGAGATTGGAGCCCACCAAATTAAGGAGGTCTGCCTAGAAGACTTTGAAAATTATGAGTACATGATAAAGCTCATCCTCCAAAAGCCACCATCTGATCCTACTGCAGTGACTTCATTAGCTCCTAACATCACAGGGACCTTTGCTACTACAAACTTGTCTTTGGACTTGGCAATGGTGCCCTTGCAAGAGCTAACTCCCACCTCACATCCTCAGGTAGTCATGGTGGTCAAGGTCGCATCTCCCTCCCAGCCCCTCCACAAAAAAAAAGGGACAAGGGGAAGAAAGTTGATGCCACCCCATAATAAGTGGTACCTGAGGTCAAGGTCAAGGAGCAATCTGTCAGTCTCAGCCTAAAAATAGAGAAGTATTTCAACTATCTTCTAGAAAATGTTGACATGATCTTGGGGCCTCATGGTAGGACTAAAGCATTGGAGTCAGAGGCATTCTCAGGTGAGGGATTGTTGAGCTATGCAGCTCGTCATGGCCTACTAGTAAGTGAAGTCCTTTTATCCTAGTTCTTCTACCTTTTTCATAATCTAACTTGACTATTTGGTTTTTCAACACTTTGTAACAATAATAAAGTAGAAGAAGGCACTTCGAGCTTGGGGTGAGGAGAAAGCAAAACTTGAGGATGACTTAGCCACCACTGTTAAGGCATTGGAGTTAATAGAGAGAGAGCTAAAGGTGCCAAGGTCACCAAGAATGAAGTTGAGAAGGCTTTATCTCATGAGGTGCCAAATCGTGAGGCTGTCACATTCAATCTCAATAAAACAGTTGATGAGCTGACAAAAGTAAAAGACAACTTGGATGTGGCAGTTTAACGAGCTAAGGTGGCAATGTAGCAAGTTGAGGATGCTGAGAAGAAGCTTGAGGTGGCCAAGGAGGAAGTTGCTCTCGAGAAGGAAGAGGTCACCAAGGTCAAAGTAGAGACCGCTGTGCTAGTTGTAAAAGTAGCATAAAATGTGGAGTCTGAAACCAGTGCCTTTTTCCTACACATTCCATAGGAACGATACCCGAAGATAGACTTATCCTTTTTTGTTAAGGATGTTGTTAAGGGTGTTAAATGCTTTGAGGAGATTACAAAGGCAACTTTTTCCAAAAAGAACGCGGAGTCTATTGTAGAAGTTTTTCCTGCTGAAGGTGCTATTTAGAGAGAGTGTGGCTTGCAAGTCATGGAAGCCACTGGTAGTTATGTGATGGATGACTTGCTTGTTCCATATGTCAACCCTTCACCCCATAAAAGCTTAGCTTCCGAGGATCTAATTTCTTAGGCCGTGATTCTTTGTAATTTTTCATTCTTGGACTTTGCATGAATTTTCCTTATTGAAAGAAGTTTCATAATAAATGAACTTTTCATATTTCCCCACTTTTTTGAGCGCATTGCATTGGATGTTTTGTATATCTCAGAAGATAGTACATAGGTTGACATGAATAGATTCTTGCAAATCACAACTAGATAAACAAAACATTAAGTTGAATAACCAATCAATCATATTAGTGCTTCTCGGTTAGTGATAGATTTGAGCACTGAAGTGCCTCAGCTGGTAACAAGTTTGAGCACCAGAGTGCCTAAGTGCCTAAGCTAGTGTGAGATTGCTTCAGTTGGCAATGAGTTTATTTTAGCACCTCCACGCCTTAGCTTGAACACCGGAATACTTTGGCTGGTAGTGAGTTTATTTTAGAACCTTTATGCCTCAGCTCGAGCACTAGAATGCTTTGGCTGGTAATGAGTTTATTTTAGCACCTCTGTGCCTCAACTAGAGCACTAGAATGCTTGCGCCTCAGCTTAGGCATCAAAATGCTTTGACTGGTAGTGAGTTTATTTTAGTGCCTTCGTGCCTCAACTCGAGCACCGAAGTGCTTTGGCTAGTAATGAGTTTGTTTTAGTACCTCCACACTTTAGCTTGAGCACAGGAATGCTTTGGCTAGTGATGAGTTTATTTTAGCACCTTAGCTCAAGCATTGGAATACTTTGACTAGTAATGAGTTTATTTTAGCATGCTTGAGGACCAAAATTCTTTGGTTGGTAATAAGTTTATTTTAATTCCTCCACACCTTAGCTTGAGCACCGAAATGTTTTGGCTAATAATGAGTTTATTTTAGCACCTCTATGCCTTAGCTTGAGCACCAAAATGCTTTGGCTAGTAATGAGTTTTGTTGTATGCATGTCAAGTAAGAGGTCGTATGCATATGGTGCTAGGCATTTGCAAATACAATAGGTCAAATGCCCTCTCCAGATTGGGTGGGGGGAAGCCTACTTCTAGGTTAGTAGGGTGAGTGAGCGTTTTGCATTCCTAACTTAGGATTTCAATTCCATTTTATTTAGCATTTTGCCAAAATTTCACACAGTCATGACAATTTAGGGGAAAAAACTTGGGTGCTTAACATCATTACATAATCATATGATTTATACAGTAAACGCTTCATGCTGTTTGGGATTCCACGAGGTCACTATCTTGCAGGTTGTATCACATAATCTTTTAAGCGATCTCTCTTAATCATATTCTCAATCCCATCTCTAAGTGCCTAACAATCTAAAGTGTTGTGCCCAACATCATTGTGATAGGCACAAAACTTATCTCTATTATTCCTCAACCTATTGGGAGTTTTAGGGTTTCGATTTTCCAAAGTCCTCCTTATCCCTTTCAACTGCAAAGATCCTATCTTAGGTATCTGATAAGATGTTGTAGCTCTCATGGTGACCTTGATGCTAAGGTTGCTCGGTCCTGGCCTTTTTTGCAGGTTAGTTATCAAAGTTGTCCTTACAATTTCCATGATCACTACTCTTCTTATTCTGGTCAGAGTTGTTTACCTCATCCTTTTGCTTAAGCTTCCTTGTGCTAAAGGTTTCTTCCCACCTAATCTGTTTGGTAGCTTATTTATAAAACTCACCCAAGACACTTACTAGGGATTTCTATATGTTTTTATATAGCTTTCCATCCTTGTAGAGTCCCATTGAGATCACTGTTAAGATACTTTCGTCTCCACATTGGTCACCTCATGTCTAAACCGAGTGATATAGTCTTTAAGTGATTCATTCTTTCGTTAAAAGATTATTATGAGGTGGCAGGATGGTGTGAGTTGCCTTCTTAATGCCTTATATTGATTGATGAATCTTTCTTGGCATTCTTCCTAATTGCAAATGCTATGAGCTAGGAGACTCCTGAACTATACCTGAGGTATGTCTCCAAGGGTAGATGGGAAAACCCGACATTTGATCAGTGAATTGGTTGTTTGGAGATCTGTTTGCACATTAAATGCATCTAAATGGCTATATGGATGACTATCCCCATTGTATTGTGAATTGTAAGGATTTTAAATTTAAGGGGGAAAGGCTGCTTCTCTATCTCGCTTGTGAATGGAGTCCTCTCTTGTAATAGTCTGGGCTATTCTAAGTTCGAGGGCACTTCTCTAATTATTTTATCCTTTAGAGCAACTCTACTACCACTGGATCTTGTGTCTCAGATCCCCAGCAACATGTTTGTTGACTCCTTTTACCTCTTTAGTTGTGAGAGTAGCAACTTGAGGAATGTCCTCGGTTGGACCTAGTTGAGGTTTCCTCTCGATGTGAGCTCGCACGTTGCTTGTCGTCTCAATCTTCACAAGCTTGGTGAACCTCCAACCTTGTTTATAAGTGGGAGAAGCAAGTTGAATTAGCATGCCGAGTTTCTCTTCTGGGTGTGGCAATTTTAGCCTGCTTTTGTGCACCTTGGGTTTGTGCTTATGTTAGCACTTTAACCTCCTTAGTCAGCTCGTTCACTATATTATTTAGTGTTTACTGATGTTGGTGCCATATTTGTATTTCATTGGTCTCAAAAGCAATAACAACAAGTTGGTGTTGAGCCATGAGGGGCAAGCCGATGGCAGCTCTGGCAGTAGGAATGACAGACGTGTTAGCCACAAAGGGAACTGGTTCCTGTTCCTGTTCCTGTTCTTGTTCCATATGACTTCCCATTTGGCCAAGTGGAGCATTTGGGTTTTTGGTGGTTCTTCCTATTATCATGATAGTTAGAGGAAAAATTAACTAGAGTGCAGATAAGGGGCCCTCCTTCTAGTGCCAAAATGTTGATAGTGAAATTTGGTAAACCCAAATTCTGTCAACCAAAAAAGTTCTTGAAACCCAAACTGTGATATCGGTTGGTTGTATGGGAAAGAGCTGAAAAAAGTGGAAGAATGAAGAAAAAGGCATCAGAGATTTTTAATGCGGTTCATTGAAAGTCAGTATGACCTCTATATCCATGGTGGTTATATTTGTTGTTGTGTGGTTGTTTCTTTGTATAGCTTATCAGAGTTATAGTACATATATGTTTTACTATATTTTGGCAGAGTTTCTTTGTATATTATTATGCGTGCCCTTTATAATGATTTTTCCCCTAATTATAGAGACATGGGGTTACAAATATAATTTAATAAATTATAAAACCATCTTTTTCGCCGCATCGAGTAATAAATGCTAGGCAACTCATTGTCAATTTTTGGGAGCTGATTTGTCAGTTGGGAATATATGCCTCTAGCTACTGACTAGACTTTAATGTTCTGTACCCAAAGCTTGAGGTCACTCCTTTGGCGACTTGAGCTCGCGTTGGGCGACCTGTTGGCCATACAAGTTGGTCCCATTCCTGAGTTTAACCGAAGTATACTTTCTGGAAGATGGTTGAGTTAGCTTGCTTTGCCCAATGAGCTGGAGCTCATCTCTAGCGAGCTGGGGCTATCGCCTTGGCCTCGTCCTGTGTCCTAAGCTCACGACTAGTAATCTGGTACCTTTGTTGAGCAACCTTAGTTTTTGGATGAACTGGACCTTTTCTGGCTAGATTCATTTATTTGGCTTTTGCCAGCCCATTTAATAGGGTCCCAAAAATACCCATAACATATTTTAAACACTAAAGGTTCAAAAATAATAGTTATAGCAGAAGGTAGGTTAAGTTGGTTATCTCTAACCATTGATGCTCGATTGCTGCTTCTCCCTTCTCTACACATTACATTTGAGAGCTTCCAATGCTTTTCAATTTCTCAAAACAATGATAGTTCTACTATATGGATAATTTATAGCATTGGGGACCCAAACACCCTATTTATTGAACCTCTCGGCCTATCACCAAGGCTTTCAAGATTATCAGTTGCTAGGAATTATTTGAACCAATTGCAAATCCTAATTCTTTTGGCATTGTATATTGGCCAAAATTGGAGATATGACTTGTTGCTTATCTGTTCCAAAATTCTCGACAAGCTATTGCATTGGTCTGGTTATTCAATCTTTGTCCCACTGGTGCAACAACTTAGCCTTATTCTACACAATTGTATTATAATTATATTATGACTAAGTGTAAAGTGTTAAATGACATTATACCGCAAGAGAAAACT
>JANHAO010016542.1:0-14340 GCA_026873985.1 Saraca asoca
TGCAAGAATGAAAGAACCAAACCTCAACATTAATCTTCAAGTGTCAACCCTTGGTTGGTTACAAAGTTAGCCTTCCATAGAGGCTGAAAAATATAGAAAAGAGGAGAGCAAAATCTTACTCTCTGCCTTCACAAATTACACAGCTAAACTACACTAAAAATACACTAAAAACTACTTACAAACTGAAGCAGAAAGACTAGACTAAATGGCTTTTCTTGGGTGGAAGAAAGAAGGCAGCTGCAAAGTAGGGAGATAGGAAATAATGGCTGGTTAGTGTAGTCTGCCACTGCTATTACGTGCTGCCCCATTTTGTAGACTATTTTCTCCTCTTTTTCTGCTCTCTTTTGTGTCTCCATCTGGCTAGGTGTTTACTGGATCAAAGGATGGTGAAATGGGCTTGATATCCATGTCAATTGGGGCCTTGAAAGTCCAATTCTACATAGCCCATTTTTGTAGCTTCTCTGCCCAAGAATTGTAGCTCATATTTGATGCCCAATTTGATCATTTCAGCACAGGAAATCTTATAAGAATTGTGGCTTTATGTGTTAGCTTCCATTTGAGATTTGTTTCACCTCAATTGGATCTCTATAGCTCAAGTTATAATCAATTGAATGCACAGAGGTCAGCTACCTGAGATAGTGCCGTGGCAGTATTCTGATTCTGAATTGAACTCCAATTTTGGATAGCCAATTGCGTGATTCATCTTTTACAGCCTTCATGAAAGTTGTAGATCTATCTCTTAGCTTTCCTACAAGATAAGAATCATATCAATTGGATAAGTGTAGCTCGAGATATATCAAGATTATAGAAACTGCTCAAAATGGTCAATTATGTAGAATTTTGTAAAATGAATTCAATTGACTTCACACTATAAAAACATCTTAACATAGCCGGAAGTAAGCAATTTTAGACCTTAAAATGCTAAGTCCCAAAATCTTTTAATCTAACAATAACCATGAAATTTTTAAGTTAAATGACATTGAAATAAAAAATAATTGGAGAATGGAAACAAAACGTCCATTGCAACCCAATCGGGTTGCTCAAGAGAAAGGAGATCGAACAAAGTTGAGGAATAGGGTTTCAAACTGTCAACTTAGACTAGTGCCTTAGCTCTCCGCCTCTTCCAATAGTGGTGAATGGCGATACACAGATCAAGGTTGGCAATCAGCCATGGCGGAATCAATGGCTTTGGTGAGGTGGCAGATCAGATGAGCTAGTCGCTAGCTTCCATCTCTAAGTGCCCATCCCAAGCAACCTGATTGTAATGTTGTAGTTGGAGCATCACCACGACGACGACCCATGGCCAGGAGGTGGTGGTGGATGAGGCAGGAGGTGGATAACACAATTAGAGAGCAAGACACTACTACTTGAGGCCAATGCTATTTATAGAATAATTTTTTTTCAAAATTAAATTTATTTCATTTTAGTAAAAATGATTTCAATTTATTTACAAATTAATTTTAAAATTTAAAATTAATAAAAAATGATTTTAATTTATTATTAAATAGATTTTATTGTTTGAAATATATAAAAAATACATAAAATTCAATTGAAAGTTAGATGTTAATAATATTATGATAAATAAAATGTTAGAATAATGATAAAATTATTAATATAATATTTATTTCATACCAAATGAAATAATTTCTAATAAAATTCTTGATAAATTTGATGAATTTTATAATAATATAAACGTAATTAAAATAGAATTGCAAAATGGATAAATTGAAATTTTCTTTTAACTTAAATCCAAATATCTTTCAAAAAGAAATTCATTTCAAAATGAAATGAAATCTTGTTTTTAGGCATTCTAATCAATCAGTAAAGGTTATTGGGTCTTTGCAAAGGAAAAAAAAAAACAGGGAACACCCAGCATTGTGTTTTTTAGGAAAGAGAGAAAAATAAAATGGTAGAGGAGCTTACAATTTTAAAACCTCTTTAATTAGATAAGGTCTTAATTAATTAAGTTTGAGACACATTAATATACCATAATCACTTAAATTAAAACAAAAAACTAATTATATTTTAATTAAATATAAATTTAGTTTAACTAAGATACATTTAAAACATGTTAATTAACTAATATAATAATAATAATTAAGCATTAAGTATGGTTCTATATTTTATAAAATGTAACTAAATGAAACTTCAATAGAATATATTAATTTTAGGTTTTAAATCCCATCATAATATAAACAAAATACTCATTAAGAAGTTAGATTAAAAGGTACTTTAAATATTTAAAATAGTTACAAATAACGAACCATTTATTTACTAAACTAGGTATTACAATATCATGATTATTATATCAATCAATTTTTTTTATGGAATAACAATCAATGTATTAATTAAAGCATGAATTTGATTGTGGTAATTTGTTAAATACTTTTTCAAAGGATATTAAGTTTTTTTATCCTAGAACCTGTGATAAGAAAAAGAAATAAGCAAAAAATTTCTAAAGAGTGACAAGTTTAAGATGGGAGCCAAACAAATAATAATAATAATAATAATAATAATAATAATAATAATAATAATAATAATAATAATAATAAAGACATTCTAAAACAAGAGTTTGATTAAGGAGGACTAATGAAACTTAATAAAAATTAATTTGAATCAAAAGCATTTAAGCAACATAAAAAAGAAAAATAAATTCTCTTTGGATATTAATCTCTTTTCTCCCATGGTAATTATTCTTAAGCAAAAATGTTACAATTGATAGAAAATATTAGTCAATAATTAGATTTATACATCATATTACAAAGCATTTAAATTTGCATAAAATAATAAATTTATTTGATAAATATGTGTACATGATATTTCAATGTAAATCTATTCAAGTGAATCCTTCGTAGCATGTGCATTCTACACATGCCCTAGTATAAAAAGGGATAAAGCTATTCTATATCCTTAATGGTGCGATTATAGTTCTATTTAGGATATAAGTAAGGACTTACCTTATTGTAATCCAAGTGGCCAACTAACCCATTATGATTGACCCAATTACAAAACTTAGACCACTAAAATTCATTATTAGTCTAAAGGTTATGTTAGGTCCAATAATCTGATCACATATTAGTTAACATATCATACTTAATTGTTATGACATTCAATTAATCCAATTTAATAAAAAATAAAATTATGGCAATCTAATCTAAGAAATTCTAACAATCTCCTACTTAGATAACATAGTTTAATAAATGAGAAACTGGATTACAATAAGTGGCTACAAATGAATATCAGCAACAATCAAGGTACCATTGAGGTCCATCATAAATACCTAACAATGTTGATTATCATATCCTATAAAGATACTAATATCATACATGTTTCGGATACTTATATTCTAATGACCAAAAACATAATATGGAATGTATGAAAAATTGGACATACATGTCAAAAAATGTGATAATATTTACATCTTTACAAAATGGTCCATGAATTCACCCATGATGCCAAAATAAGAATAAATTTTAACACAACAATGAGACAGGATCTAAATGTCTCCATTGATATGCCATAAATAAATAGGCATAATCAACATCATATATATATGAAACAAATGGCAATATCATAAATATTTCACTAGTATCGGGATAATAGTTCATTGTTTCAATATGAAATGTAAAACTTCCAGTAACTTTGAACACTAAAAGGTTTAGCTAAACTCATTTTAGTCACTTATTCATGAACAATTTAACACCTGAGCCTTTGGTTAGTTGATTGATGAGCATATAATTTGTGGCAACATGTATAATGCTTGCGTGTATTCTCTCTAACAAATTAATACTTTATATCAAAATACTTTATATAGGTAATATTTTCATTATTATTTTGAGAGAAGTTCACCGTGATAATACTATCACAACATATGGTTAAGATCTTGAATATACTTTCTACAACTCTGAATACAAATATCATATTCTTTAACCAAATAACCTCACCAATGGCTTCACAACATGCAACACATTTTGCCTTTATAATAGAGATTGCTGTAATTGACTATTTGGTAGTTTCCATGATATAGCTCCTCTTATCACCATAAAGATGTATTTAAATATCAACTTCTTGTCATCTGGATAATTTACAAATCATATTCAAATTAATGTGTAACAATCAGATCACCAAATTTGCAATAAATCAATATAAATTAACATAAAAATACTTTGTACCTTATAGATACTCTATAACTTTCTTTGTAGTAGTCTAATATTTTTGACCAGGATTACTCAAGTATTTCAAGTACATTAAACAAAAAAGCCATATCAAGATATATACATACTTGAGCATATAACATACTACTAACAATGATGTGACCCCCAATGGTAGAAACCATGTAACCCACAAACAAATTGTTATATTATCCAAGAAAGTTGATTAGATTGAATCCTATCCCCAAACTAACTTGTAGTTTATAACTGGAAGTATTAAGAATAATGGTGCCACACTCACAGAAAAGGAAGAGATGGGAGGGATAAACCAAAATGCCACAAGATTTGCAATCTTGAAGAATTCAATTAGTTCTTAAAAGAACCAAAGGAGAAGAAAAACCTCTCATTTTATTAATCAAATTCCCATTTGCGTCTTTACTAACAGAATAGCCTTTAAATAGGCAAACAAAAACAACTTGAATTAATCTCACAAATTTAACAACCACCTCCCTAATTAATAGAAAAATTAGGTCCATCCATAATTTACTCCCCAATTAATAGGAGAATTCTTATTTTAGTGGAGTTGTACAACTAATAGTCCTAATTTATGCTTAGTAACATAAAAATAGTCCTACATATCTCAAATAAGGCCTAAAAATGTGTTTGACGAAAATTACACATAATTAAAATTCAAACAACTCAGACTTGAGCCTAAATACACATTTCAACTTGCAAACAAAAGATAGCACTAATTTGGGTCTTATCAATTAGAACACTTCAAATCAGCTTGAATAAGCAAGACAAAGTGTTTGGACTCTTCTAAGGCATGAATTCCATCGCTTACTTTAGATTCAGCCTATATGCTACCAATTAAACCTCCAAGAGCATCATGCATTTTCTTGGCTTTTGCAAGTGTAATTGGTCTATCACGAATATGCAAAGGATCATTTGAACCTCCGTTGGCAGCCACATCTTGGATCCCATCAAACAATGGAAGCATATGTGACTTACTTTGATCCTTACATTATTTTGAGGACACTGAGCTTTAGAAAGAATCTCATCCCTTTGGAAAGGTATAATATTTTGAGAGCACATAAAACATATTGAAAATTTTAAGCACCCTTTTAATATACAATCTTTAAGATCAGACAAGAAAACTTGGGTATTTGTAATGGATCTATATACCTAGTACGAAAAAGGCATCTCTAAAATCCTTCATATGTAAACAACATTTGCTTTGTCTCAATCATAGGGCCCATAACATTGTTTTCAAGAAGAATATCATCAACATAAGACTAAAAACATAAATATGCCTATATCTAACTTAAAACAAATACACATATTTGCATTAATTTTCCTTGAACCTAAGAGAAACAATAATTTCAATAACCTTGAGATACCATTGTCTGGATGTTTTATTCAAATCATATTTATGAATCCTTTTAATTTATATACTAAGTTTTCTTAATCTTCTCTTAGAAATCATTTGGTTAAGTCAAACAAACAGTTTCTAGCTAATTACCATTCAAGAAGGTCATCATGCATATAGTGAAGATCTAGGTCAAAATGAGCTACTAGTGCTATAGAAACTCCAAATGAGTCTTTAATTAAAATAAATAAGAATTTTTTTTTTATCATAAGTACCTTCATTCTATATATAACCCTTTGCCACCAATATGGCCTTATATCTCTCAATTATCCCTTAAGTATCCTTTTTAGTCTTAAAGACCCTTTTGTATCCAATAGGCTTGCAATCAATAGGTGACTCTATATGATCTTACACATCATTATGAATCATCAAATGCAATCTATCATTAACATCAAATTTGTGCTCTTCCAGGTATATCACATAGTTATGAGTAATTTCTTATATGCAAGCTATCTAGAATTTCCTCAAAGATTCTTTATTTATAAGACTTGGTTATTTTCTACTACAAGTGGAGCATTAAGCTCTTCCAATTTTTAATATTGGTTTTACCATTTGTTGTACTAAATCATTTTCTTGATCAATTCAATTTTTTTGACCAATGATAGTGCTAGAGAAATAACAACTTGTACCTTTCTAAGAGAGATGGTAAATAGTCTTTCACTCTCACTATCCAATCAATAAACAAAATAAGGTCCTTCAATAATCTTAGTGGTGTGGATTAGACAATAAAATCTACTACTTTTGTAGCCGTGATAACATCCAACAAAGTAACTATTAATAGTCTTTGAATTAAGTTACTTAATAAATGGATCATATGACTTTATTTTAGCCTTACAATCCTAGATGTGTAAATGCCAAAGATTGGGCTTTCCCATATAGCAAATTGTACAGGATTTTAAGTATAGACTTATTAGGGACTTGATTCATAATATATACTATGGTCTTTAAAGCATCATCTTATACAAAATCTAGTAAAATTGAATGCACTAACATCCATTTGATCATGTCTATAAGCCTATAATTACACCTTCTTACGATCCAATCCTATTTGGACATTCTGTACATAAGGTTGCTAGCATCAAAATTCATAATCTTGGATATATCGCATAAAAGAATCAAAATTTCCATTAGTTGATCATATATCCATAGCACTCACCACCTTTATCAGAATTAACACAATTTCCTTATCATTTTGAGTTTAATCTCAACTTTAAATGCCTCAAAAGAATTTAAGGATTTCACCTTTTTGGTGGATATTTCCAATGAAAAAAAAATTGATTAATCACCAATGAGGGTAAAAGTATCCACCCATAGTCCTTAGTGTAATCAATCTACTTACATTGTTGTGAATCAACTCTAATACATCCAACATTTTGATCCTTTTTTTTTCTCTAACTCTAGTAGGGAGTATCTCCGTTAATGCAATCAATACACACATCAAAAAGAGATAAGTTTAGGTCATGGAGAATATATTCTTTTATCAATCACTCCATCCTTCCATGGAGATATCACCTTCACAACTATGTCACATTATTGAGGATCTCACATTAATTCTAATCCTTTTATTTCGAACCATAGTATTTATTTAACTGACTAACTCTCTAGGTAACTACTCTTACATACTCATCTTGCACTTTTCCACCATTTCCAATCCAACTATCAACTTTCTATCGCTTTGTTTTCTCTTATTTCTTAATGCTTATAATGAATTTATACCACAAATGATTGCACCTTCGTCTAACCACCAAATGTTTGACAGAACATTTCACTAAAACTAGTAGAATATCTTAATTTATTGTGACTAGCACTCAAATCAAAATTAGGTTCCTTTTGGGTGTAACTAACTTCCATGCTTAGTATTTAATTTATGTGAAATAAAGTGAGCATATAAACCTTTCAATTCTTCATGTCATCTTCCACTTGACTAATTATATAAGTAATTTCATTAAAATGTTACTCACCCTCTTGGGTGTGATATAATGTCTTAAGACCATCAATTTGAACTGAAAGAGATTCTAAAATACGTTAAATTAAATAACTATTTTCTAAGTCTACTTTCATGCCTTTCAGGTAATTATAGTAGTATGCCAGTTCCAAGATATGTTCACAAATTTCACTAACACCATCTTACGTAGTTTTATTCAACAATGAGAGGTAATATTCTTTTCAGCCTTATTGGACTTTACAAACCTATCAACTACAAAGTACATAAACGCTTTGGCATTTTTTAGGGTTAGCAATGTCTTTCATGATAGTCTTATTCTTAGTATATATCACAACCATCAAGTATACTTTATTAGAGTATGTCCACTTTCCACAAAGAGCCCTTGCGTAGCAGTAGAGTTATTGTCTATCTTTGGCTCTCTCTCTCTTCATGTCAAATATGAAATTTGATGATTATCAGATATGATATCAGCAATACAACCCATATATCTTATATTCAACCCAACCCTTATAATTGGTTCCATATATTATTTTCACGGTAATAAATTGTATAGGTAACAAAAAATATAATTTATGAAATTTATCATAAATTTTCAAAATTGCATGTTCAATGTAGTCATGCTATAATATTTCCTTAATAATTATGCAATTTCAAACATTATTACGTTATGAAACCCAATAACAATAGAGCATTTAAGGCTTCATAATATAATATAAGGATTGAATACTACATTTCTAAAACTTAACACTAATAGGGTACTTCAAATTTTAATAACATAACAACAATCTTAACCCTTACAATATCACCAACAAATTATGTTAATAATATTAAACCGATATGACATATATATTACTAATATAATACTCTTCTAGATACACTTCTAAAATTTAATTTTAGTAAAATTTTATGCAATTGGTCTCATGATAGGTTTGTACATAATTTCACAAAATTTTATGGTATAATATGGGGCAAAATTGATTTTTACATAATTTTATAAATTACACACAATAATTTAGAAAATATTCAAATGTGAAAAGAGCATCAAATCAGTCCACAAAATTTCATATAGTAGTAAGAATTATACAATATTTTTTTTATATCCAAATAGTATGAAATTAATGCTCAAATAAATAGGACAATAATTATATAAAATATTTTTATTTTAAAAAAAAATTCTAGAAAAACTATAGATTGTAGTCCAATATGTAGCAAATACATAGCAAAAATTTCAAACTTGAATAACATCAAATAATTACTCAAATAAATTGGGCAAAAAATAAATAAAATATTTTATTTTTAAAAAAATCTAGAAGAAAATATTATAAATAGAGTTTAGAGAGTGAAGCTCAATGGCATAATTTTCATCGCCATCACCATCTCTTTGATGATGCATGGCCTCCATGCACCACTGGTGTGAGTGGCAATTATGTAATCATATCTAACTTGATTTGTAAATTCTTTCAATTTAGCCATATTTTGAACAATTTTTATGTGAGTTTCTCTACCCAAATTTATCTATAGCTAATCTCCTTATCAATTTCACAAAATTATAGAAAAATTAATGCAATTTTAACCGGAAAAGTACCAAACTTCTTGTAGGTTACCCAAATGAAAAATTCTTAAAATTGATACTACTTGTGTTTGGGTTTTCAGAAATTGATTGAGGGTTTTTCTTTGTCTAATTATTCTAGTATAAAATCATAAATTAATTTGAACAAATCTCCATCAATTATGTCAAATTTTGACAAAAACAATCTTCTGGTAACTGAAAAACATGAATGATGAAAATTTTAGTTTTAAGTAATATTTGTTCAAATTGATTTGTGCATTTTATACTTTACACACTCTTGAGATTAAATGATAAATTAATTTAAAAAAATTTCCCTTTAAATTATTTGAATTTAATAAATCAAATTTCTCGAAAAACTAAATTAATTCAATTCGTGATTTCATCTTAAAATTTATAAAGTTCATAATTAATCTATGCAATTAAACAATACAGAAATGACAAAAAAAAATTTTAATGTTTGACCCATAATTTTTCTTTTATCATGTATTATAGATTTCAACAATTTAATTACATAAAATCATTAAACAAAAAATTGCAGAAATTTAAACCTTGCAACATGAAAGAAAAATTGACTCTGATACTAATTGTTATAATCGATAGAAAGTATTAGCCAATGGTCAGATCTATACATCATGTTACAACGCATCTAAATTTGTACAAAATAATAAATTAATTCAATAAATATGCATACTTGATATTTCAATGTAAATCTATTCAAGTAAATCTTTTATAGTAAATGCACTCCTCACATGTCCTAATAGAGAAAGGAAGAAAACTATTTTGTATCCTCAATTGGGCGGTTACGACTCTATCTAGAGTGTAAGTGGAGACTTGTCTTATTATAACATTATTGGGCCAATTGACTTATTGTTATTGGCCTAGATTTACATTACTAAACTTCACTATTGATATAGATGTCATGTTAAGGCCAATAGTCTGATCACATGTTAGTTGATATCACATTTAATTGTTATAACATTCAATTAATCCATTTAATAAATAATTGAATTATGATAGTCCAATATAAAAAAACCTAACGATAACATCATCCTCGTTAATAAAAATTAAAATAGTTAATATGAAATAGAAGAAAATAAAAAAAATTAAATTTTTTGGTCATACCATGAACCTTACTTTAACATATAATTTTTCATTTTTGTTTCCAACAAAAGATCAAGAAGATGGTGACCCGTTAGTACCAAGATTCGCCCTAGTATCCATTGTTGGTGTTATTATTTCCACCGTTGATATCACTTTTGTGAGTATTATTTGGGTCTTGTTCAAGCGCTTTCTGCCCAACTTTCCTTTGCAGAATTTTTGCACTATTTCATTATCTCTCTTCTGCATCTTTCAACCAACTCTCTCTACAAATTGACACATCTTCTCTTTCTGGTCTTGAGTAAATTTGGTTCTGAATTGCTTTCGGGCATTCGGGTTTGGACTCACGAGAGCATGGGTGGGTGCTATTGCGCTCCCCGAAGGAGTTGATAGCTCGGTACAGAGAGCCAGAAGAATGTGCTGTGCAGAACGGTAGTAAGAGGAAGAGATCGGCGACGGAGAGACTGAATTGAGGCCTTGGTGCGGTGATGGTGGAGGAGGGTTCAGAAGAATACAAATGGTTTTGCTATGGCAAAGAAAGCCGAAACAGGCTTGAAGAGGGTATTTTATAAATTTCATAATGCACACCAAGTGGGGTCGGTTGTGTTGGGTACAAAGGAGGTTAATTACATTTCTATAAATGAAGAGAAGCGGAATCTAGATATAACTACTTATATTTAATTGGTTAAATGAATTCAAAAATAACTTTACAGGGGGGAGGGATTGAATATAGGGTGAGAGAAGGAGATCTTTGTTGATGGGGGATCTTAATTAATTTAATATTTTGAGAGGATCAAAATTGTTTGGAAGGCCAAATAACTTATGTAAAAAGGTTCTTTTTTTTTTTTCATAATTGCAATATATTAACATATAATTTTAAAAATTTTAGGGCACCAAGGACCCCTTTATCCTAAAGAACTCCGCCACTGATCTTTGCTATTCAATTTAGGGGATAAATTTACTCCTACACTCTTACATCAATTCCCTTTTACAAACACATGAGATTCAGAATTTTGGATTCCACAACTCCACCTACATTGTGAGAAAGAATGAGTGAATAATGTGTATAAAAATGTGAGAGGAACATTATCCTCCCATGTAACTTACTTTTTTGTTTGGATAGAATGATCGAGAGAATGTGAATAATTATTTATCCAGAACTATGTGCTTGTTTGCATAAAATGATTCTGGCTTGGGAACCTCCCACCTCAGCTTGTGATTTTGTTTTCCGTTGAAAATTCATGATATCCATATTATGTCATTTCTGAAATACTTCCTATTAAAATTTTGTTGATTTTTTTCCTTCTTGCGTTACATCTTAAAATGCTTTTACTATTATTCTGTCTTGACAAGTTCGAATATTTCTTTCGTCACGTATGTTTTCGACCTTTGTTAGTCAGAAATTTTTTTTTGATTTCTATCTTATGTTCGGCTTGAAATGTTTAACTATTATTTTGTTGCCACATGAGAATTTGTTTTCTAACATAACTTTTATAATTTACATATTATATAGCTTTTGAAATACTTGATTGATATTTTGACATTTTCTGAAAATTTTATAAATTTTTCTTTATTACGTGTTTTGTACTTTTATTTAAAAACTGTATAACTTTTATGGAAAACTCATGCTTTCGCTTCTTCCACTCCTGTTGTAATGCATGTTTGTCTGCTCACTTTGTTGTATAACTCATCCCTGCTACCTCATTCAAATTGAATATCCCATAATTTCTATTCATCCATTCTAGCTAAATTATGATTAAATTAGCCCCTACTCCCCGAAAAATGAAAATGAAATATGATTATCCTATCTATTTAAAAACATTATTAAGTATTTGATTGAGAAGAATTATTAGAGGGTATTTGATCAGATGGGTAGCCTAGTTGCCAAAAAAAAAAAAAAATGGAACAAGAAGTATCATGTATTATGTTGTCTTCATATACACTCGCAAGCTGTTCCTTATCCAGATAAAGGGCAATTTTGTCATTTTTGGAGGCAAGCTAGGGAATCAAATCACCACCCATTAAATGGCATATAAAATAAGAAATAAGTCATAAGTCAGAAAAAAAAATAACAAATCAAGAATCACAATCTAATGGTTTAAAAATTAAAATTTACAATTCTAGCCGTTGGATCTTTTTGGAAGACAATCAATTCTTATTAACCTGCCTCCCGTATTTGGAAAGAACAGCAGAGCTGGAAGCTTCAAAATATATGGAAGAAAAGCTGCTACTGAAATATTCAATGGAAGTCGCAACATTCACAAGGCTATCAAATTCTCGTTATTCCACTCTAGTTTCAAAATATACGACACACTACCTCCACCGAAATTCACTTGATTAATTTTGCAAGTTATTTTCACCAGTTACATTAAGTTCAAAGTATCACAATGCCACGTGTCATGCATAGGTGAGGACAAAATATATTATATAGTATAAAACAAAGGATTTGTCCGGTAGAAACACCCCAAGAATTGGAGGTTTCTACCGTGATATATAATATGATCATAGGAATTAACCAATAAAAAAATGACACATGAAATAACCTACTTGCTACCAACAATATTGGAATAATATGCTACTTAGAAATTAGCTCCAAAATATAATAATAATAATAATAATAATAATAATAATAATAATAATAATAATAATCACTCACTCACTCACCAAAAAAATAAATATATAAATAAAAGAAAAAAAAAACCACCTTTACGGTTAACAGTTGATCATCTCTATTGATCTATTCACACTGTATCTCTCACAAAATTTGGCACTGTCTACTAAAAAAGTTTGAGATCTATCAAATAAATTAGAAGAATAATGATGAGAATGATTAACTTTAAATGATGATTTTTAGTGAAGTTTCGTATTAATCTTGAATGTGAATGAATAATAATAGTTGTCTTGTTTATTAAATAAATTCTAAAATTTTCTAATATCCTATCACGTTTTATAGAGCTGTAAAAAGAGGAGACAGTGATATCTTATTGAATTATAACTATTCTATTGAAAATTAATTTTATCTTCTTCATGAAGATTCTGAACAAACCTTTTATTCAGAGGGAGACATTAATTTCCTGAATTTGGGAAATGAGGGAGGAAAAAAAATTGCAGAATAAGAGAACATGTTTGAGAATTAATTCACTAAAATAATTCAAATTAAATTTTTATCATTTTGTCATGTAATTTGTAGTACTTTTGAAGTTTGTATCCTATCACCATAGAATTACAGTGGTTGAAAATAAACAAACAAAAAGCTAAACCCACTGCAAGCCAAAATCAACCAAGGCTAGAGCGAGAAGAATCTCTCTGCTTTTGTTTGATTTTTTTTTGGGTCAAAGAAGGGGGACGGAGAGGGAGTAAACGTTCCACCCTTTGGCGCCACAGCTTTCGAGCGAGAAATTCTAACTCACGTTTTAAATATTACTAGTATTATATTCGTGCCATGCATGAATTATTAAAAATTTAAATTATTAACAATAAAAAAATTAATAAAAATTAATTGATTATTATAATAAATGTTAGAGTTATTTATAATTTTTAATATATAATTTATGTATATAAAATATTATATAAATATACATAATTCATAACATTAATGAAATTTTAGATGTGTAGTTGGACATATGTTAACAATAAAGACTAACTTGAATAATCATCAAGTTGTTTCTAATTTTAAAATGGTTAACGTGAGAAAAGATAAATTCTAGGATATAAATATATAACAAAATAGATAGTTTCAAATAATATTAATTAGACATTAATTTAAATACGTTAAGAAAAATAATTCATCATTAAATAAATTTTGGATCAAATTTCTATACTATATTGAGACAAAAGGAGACACAAAAGTGAGGAAAAAAATATTTCCACAACTATAAAAAAAATAGAATTGGACAAAAATTTGTTTTACTATTGAGATATTGATATTGATAGATATTAATTTTACTCTAAAATTAAATACAAACTTAAAATATAAAAATAAATATATTTTCAAAATGTAAAGTCTTTCTATATTTTATTGAAAATGTCATGTGTAGGTCCTAGATAGTATAAGATAAAAAGAAATTAAGTGCGGAATTTGCTTTGATCTTGCCCTTTTCCCGTTGGGGAATTACATACATCTTTTAAGATCTTGATTATAGTGATT
>JANHAO010016543.1:0-14333 GCA_026873985.1 Saraca asoca
ATGCTTTTCTTTGGTTATATAGCTTCATCAACATTTCTCTTCATTGGTATCCTGAATCTGAAGCATGATTTGTTTTCTTGTTTGTTCCAATGT
This sequence comes from Saraca asoca, assembly GCA_026873985.1. Lineage (NCBI taxonomy): Eukaryota > Viridiplantae > Streptophyta > Magnoliopsida > Fabales > Fabaceae > Saraca > Saraca asoca. Next base: position 94 of record JANHAO010016543.1, read on the forward strand.
ATTTTGTTTCCATAAATTACTCTGGATATCAGTAAAATACTTCATCTTGCCTGTTTATTGTGGTGTTTAAGCTGGCTAAGATTAATCTGTGAATGATTATGACATGCCCAAGATCGCCACCAAAAGCCGTTGTCATTTGTTAGCAATGATGATGAATTCAGGTGGCCTTCCCCGCCTAATGATGTGATCATATAATGGATTTTTGTCGTACATTTTAAGCTCCTTTTTCTATTGAATTGGTCACCAATAATGACCTCATTAAATTCAGAATGTAGAATTATTATTCTTAATAATCACTGTAATGGTAAGCTTAAAATCTTATTAAAAATTTTTAAATTGTTGAAGGTAATTGATTGCCGAATTTGTGGTGATCCTCATTCAATTCTTCGTTTTGCATTTGTGGAGTTCTCAGACGAGCGTAAGTTTTTGGCCTGCAAGTACTTCTGTCCCCTTTTCCTTAAAATGATGTGGCCACACACACACACAGAGAGAAAAGTGAAAAAAGAGAATAAAATAACTTATTGTTTCTATTATATAATGCTTTTTTTTTTTTTTTTGTGATGTCAACAGAAGGTGCCAGAGCAGCTTTGAACCTAGGTGGCACTATGCTTGGATACTATCCAGTCAGGGTCCTTCCATCAAAAACTGCTATCCTTCCTGTGAACCCTACATTCCTTCCTAGGGTATGAATATATCTCTGTTCCTTTTTGCACCTTGGTGTTTTGGATAAAATGGGAGGCCAGACTTTTTCATAGTCATAGTTCAGCCCCTTTTGCTGTGGGACCATGTACTCCATTTAGCTTCTCTTTAATATTAGCTGAGGGGTTACACCTTCAGAAGTTCAGCATGGTTGAATTCCTGTTTTCCATTTTCTTTTCTGCTTTCATTTTGGTCAGTTTTCTATATCTTTTTCTCTCTCTGATGATTTTCTTCTGCCCAAAAAAAAAAAAAAAAACTGGTCTTTCTTGGTTGGTGATTGTGCTTGCATTGCACATATTTTGATGAGTAGGTTATGGTTCAAAAGCTTTTCAGTTATTTTAAGTTGTTCTCTTTCCTAAGTCACACTTGTGATTGTATGCAGTCAGATGATGAGCGGGAGATGTGCAGCAGGACCGTCTATTGTACAAATATTGATAAGAAGGTAAACTTATTATTATTATTTATTATTAATTTATTATTATTTTTTTCACTTCATTGCAAAACGAACTGATGGCTTATTCTTTTTATTTAATTTCTCATTTAATGCATTTACCATGATAATCATCATACATCTATATCTGCATAAGTATAGGCATGGGCTTTGGAAAACCTGATACCTTGTTAAATTCATGTCAAATTTCTGAAAGCAGATTTCTCAAGTTGAGTTGAGGAATTTCTTTGAAACAGCTTGTGGCCAGGTCAGACCGGAACAGCTATGCTGTTGGCTAAAACCAGTTTATGTTTGAGAAATTAAATGTAGTTGACTTCCTTTCTACTAACAGGTTACACGCTTGAGGCTTTTGGGGGATCAAGTGCATTCAACGCGAATTGCTTTTGTAGAATTCGCAATGGTAACTCTCAATTATTACCTACCAATGCTCCAATAGTTGTCGTTGCAATGCACTTAATTCATACGTATAACTGCTCGATGGATTTGATGTGCTTCCATTTGCATTCTTGCTTCGAGAGTTGAGACTATTATTTCTGTTATGCTTGTCATTGACTATAATTTTGTCCTGCCAATTGTTGCCTAAAGCAAAAAATGTTCAAGAAGTAAGCACCAATAAAGAATATGCTATCCATGTTTTTACGTTCACATTAAGAAAAGAAACTATTATCTTACTTGCTAAATCTTTCTTGAGCAGGCAGAAAGTGCAATTATTGCACTAAATTGTAGTGGCATGCTCTTGGGAACACGGCCTATCAGGTCTGGTCCCTGTAATGCAGGATAAGTTTCATTAATGCAAATTTCTTGTTAATCAGGTTTGATCATGTTTTTAATGTTCCTTATTCTGTAGGGTAAGTCCTTCAAAGACACCTGTGAGGCCAAGGATCACTCGTCCATCATCAAATTAACCGATGAACATAGTCCAAGACATAGAGAGGCAATTTGGTCAACTTTCCTGTTGAGATGTGTGGAACGGATGGTGAAACTTCGCTTTGTTTCAGTATTTCCATCTTCTGTCATAGAATTTACTTTTTATTGCCAGAGCATACCATGTTCTGCTCTAATTGAAAATTCTAAGGGCCATTCTTGATCTTAAACATCTGACCATGTCTTCTATTGGAGGGGGCTAGTTTACGTTATATCATGACTTTGGCAAACACTGATCATTGTTCTTCAACTATCTTAAATCTAAAACACCAGAGGTCATATAATGGTGGAATTTTAGTATGTTAGCATCTTCATAAGTCAACCTGAGATGGGAAGATAGGTCTATATTGAAAGAAAGCTGTAATCAAAACAACTTGTCGTTGTGGAAAATGGTTGCCCTATGCCTCATTTCAGTAATCTCTGATTCTGTGTTAGCAATGTGTAACGGCACATCTGTTACACATCCATTGATGGAAACAATATCAGTTTATGAACAAAATAGCAAAATGTAGTGTCCTAGCCTGCTGGAAAATGTAGCATGTTTAGGATATTGAATGTATTGGGTTTTACTTGACAAAGTGAATTTGCCTTGGTTCAAAAACTGAATTGTTGTGAAACTTGAAGGGGAAAAAAAAAAAAGGTTCTTCTTTCATAAAGAAAAGCTGAAATGAGTGGAAGGAAGGAAAGGATCCCTAGAAAATCTGATAGGCCTAAATATCCAAAGATCCTTCTTTCCAGGCTTATAGTCTTTACAAGATATGAAGCATCAATCCTTATGCGATATCTTTCACTTTGTCTTGTTGCTTTTGGGACAGTGCTTTCCATCTTTTGATGCCCACTGATGCTGGAAAGGGATGATTGAGGTAGGTTAACAAATTGTTGGGTTCAAAGTTGTTAAGGGAGTGATATTGATTAATTCAATCACTAAAAAAAAATTTTTTAAAAAAAATGGGCAAGCTAAACTGCATAAGAAAGATGATATTGATACAGCTTTCAATGGGAGGTTGCTTTAACAATTCCAAATCATAGGGTTCTTTGTAGTCTCTTTCTTATCAAACAGATCTTCTAATTTATATGCTCTCTTCGGATGGAATTTTTTAAAGTTTTAAGGCTCGTTTGAATATTACGTAGAAAAATTATTTTTGAGAAGAATTAATTTTAAAAAGAAAAAAATAGTTTTGTAAGAAATACTTGTTATAAAAATGAAATTTATATTTGAAAATGAAGGTCAAAATTTAATTTTATGAGATTGTTGTTTGTATGTGTGAGAAAAAATTACTTTTGATTGTGAGTCAGTGATTTGTCTGAATAATAATATATTACATATTAACTCACAAATATACATATATTTAATCATAAATTGATACTAAATTATTAACTTACATAAAAAAATATTTTATTTAGCCTAACTAATAATTATATATGTTTAAATATCTTAATTATTCATTTAAAGTGGATTTTGTATGCAAAAATAAAGTAGATCATTTTTAAAATTTTAATTTGATTAAAATTTGAGAAAAAAAATGGAGTTTGAGCTTCGAACTGGGCCCTGGCCCTAAAGAAAGAAAGCAGGTCGGGCTAAAGTAATTTGCTTTTTGAAAAATATTAGGGCTGAGCCCAAACATCATGTATAATTATATGAGAAAGGACAAAATACAAATAACCCCAAGTAAGGCTTACCCCTTGTTTGAAATGATTAAAAATAAAATTTCATTTCATTTTTAAATAAAAATATTTTAAAATAGTATTTGAATTTGAGTTAAAAAAATTTATTTTATTTACAATTCTTGTTTTAATTACATATATCTTATTATGAAATCTATCAAATTTATCAAGGATTTCATTAGAATTCATTTTATTTTGCTTAAAACACATGTTATATTATATACTTCACCTATTAAAATCTACTTTTTAATTAAATTTCATGTATTTTTAAACATATTTAAACAAAAAAATACATTTACAAATCAATTAAAATCATTATTTTTCACATAGTTTCCAAACAATAGAATTTATTTTTAAATAAAATGAAATGAATTATGAATTCTATTGAAATCCTTTAAAATCAATTCTTAAAAAAATTGATTTCAAATGATAAGTTAATATCACATAATCTCCCTAACGATTCAAATTTTATAAATAACCCCCTAAAGTTTTCAAAAAACTAAAAATATTAAAATACTAGTTAAAAAAACACAAAAAAATGCATATAAGTCATCTAGAACTCTTTCTAACTATTTTTTACATGAACTTCAATCAATTTGTGGATGAATTTTTTTTTAATTAAATTACTACCAATAGGGATTGAGTTTTTAATACTTTTAGGACATAATTAAAGACAAATAGTTTGAATAAATTATCATTGAAATTCAATTCAATTGCATTTGAGGAAGTTAAGCATGTGTTTTTTTTTTATTTTTCCTTTATTACTACACTAAAAAAAAAAAACACAGTTAAAAAGAGTCACAGATAACGCATCTACTTCAAGAAGATTATGTAACACTAAACCTTAGTCTTTTGAGATTATTTCTATTTTGCCCCATAAAAAAAGTTTTGCCTTATAATCCAATCAATGGACACCTTTACGCAAGACCATTATATTAGGAAACCCTTTTTTTTAGTACATTGACATAAGACGATTCAAATAAAAAAATTTAGGTGTAATATCAAAGTCTCTCATCGCTAAATTACATTTAAGTAATGATGATGATCAAGGTGAACTTGTCTTGTGTAAGGTATTGTCCGTTTTGAACTTAGCTATTAGGTACACTATGTGTGTCCTCACAGTTTTATCCTTTTTTTTCAAAAGGGTCCTCACTAAGGTGAGGAGTGCCACCAATGAAGATCGAGGTGGTCTGTCTGTTTAGCCAAGGAGGTATTGTTCGTTTTGGAAGGTCTTATGGGGTTTCCCTTAATGGCTCCTCACGATTTTGTCCCATTAAGGGCCCTCATTTGGGAAGGGCGGACCCCTACCTTATAAGGCATGAGGTCACTTAACTTCTCATCAATATGGGACTTTTGCTCACCCCTTCCCTCTTTTTGTCATCAACATAAACCCTCCATGTCGAGTAGGCTCGTGTGTGGCGAGGCCTGGGGGTCCCCACAGACGACGTCAAATGATGATAGTCGAGATGAACTTATCCCATGTGAGATATTGTCTGCGTTGGACTTAGCATTTAGGTGCACCTGGTGTGCCCTCACAGTTTTGTCTTTTGTTCCCAAAAGGGTCCTCACTAGGGTGAGGAGTGCCATCGATGAAGATCGAGGTGGTCTACCGTCTTAGCCCAAGAAGTATTATCCGTTTTGAAGGGTATTACAAGGTTCCCCCTGCTAACTCCTCATGGTTGTCCCATTAGGGACCCTCAATTGGGAAGTGTGGACCCTTGCCTTATAAGGCATGAGGTCACCCAACTTCTCATTAATGTGAGACTTCTACTTACCCTTTCCTTCTTTTTGCCATCAACAAGTAGTTGTTTGGCACACTATATAAGGTTTGATAGTATATGATAAAATATACTATATTATATTTGAAGCTTGCAAACGAATTGTATAATTTATCAAAAATATCTTCTTATACGCCAAATTTCATATAGCTATCCACTTCATGAAAAGAAGATAATGGTCGATAGAATAGTGTCAAGATAAATATTGAATTATTAAAATTGAAAAAAAAAATCTTCTTATGTTTTCACTGTTTTCTCTCTCTTTTAAAAATAAATCCTAAATTATTAAATTAAAAAATCCTTTTATGACATTTCTCTCTCTTTCTCTCTTATTTTATTTCTTTAAGATTTTATATATGGTATTTATTGAATTTTATATATTTAAATTGATTTATTGTAAATTTTTTATTATTGTGTTGTACATACACACACATATACATATGTGTGTATATATATTAGTGAAAAATGTTTTGTTATCATAGTGTAAATATTTAATTTATATTATTATATTATTTTTTAAAAATATTAATCATTGGAGGACATTTTTATCTAATTATATGCTCCAAAATTATTTAGGACAATTTTATTAACTTTTAATATCTCTGATTATTTTTTGTCAAATTAATCATTTTTTAAACTTATACATTTTTATATAATATTACAATAAATAAAAGATAAAATAATTTTATACAAATTTTCATCTTATACAATAACAAACTAAACATGATATAGAATATTAGCTTATTCTATATTTATATATTATATTATATTATATTATATCATGATTCTTATATTATATTATATGGTGTGTCCAATGATGTCTCATTGATTTATTGCAGTATTAACCTTGTAAACCTCAAAAACATACTTATGAGATGGATTAGAGTAAAAATGGTTAGTGCCTGTTATGTCGATGATGACAACGGCAGACGATGAAGGTGGAGGCAGGGAAGTGGGTAATAGTAGTATTAATAGTTAAGATGGTGATGGGGTGGCTAGTGGAGGATAAGAGTGGACCCTGAAGTCAAAGTTTGGGTGGGGGGACGGCCGAAAGAAGTTTAATATGCAAATTTTCTACTATTCAGGGCACCGACATAATCCAGTTCTTCAAAATATTTTGGGGGCCAACGGCCTCGCACGTCCTAATTAAGGTCTGCCTGTATTGGTGAAAGTGACGGTGATAGATAACTGTGAAGGAATTAATAAAATAAAAATATTTTTTATTATTTTATGTTTATATAAATTTTATTTATTAGGATCTTATTAATTACTCCCAAAGTTATATGATGTTTTACATCAATTGATGCACAAGAAAACAAAATTTGATAAGATTTTATTATATAATCAAATTTTATCGTATGTTGATACATAAGTTATATAATATAATATTATCCAACCTCACTCTTTTATACATTAAAAGATGGGTAATCTTATATTTCTATTGTAATGAATAATAAGATGCTAAATAAAATTTATATAATCATAAAATAATAAATAAAAAAAAATATTTTTCTATTATGATTTCTTTACTTATTATCATTCGTTATTATTCATCACTAGTTAGCTACCTTATTATTATCATTCTAACCATTGCAATCATTCCTTATTTTGATATGTTTACCATCATTAACTATTATTATTATAATTATTTATTATATTTATAAGTTGTCACTATTATATTTATCATTTATATTGTCGACATCGTCAACACACAGCTCCATTTCCATCTCTCAGATTATCACCAATTCTAATTCTACTTCATTATTATTACTATTCATCATGGACATCATTGTCCATACTATCATTATCACCATCTCCACTCACCACTTTCACCCACCTCTTCCATCACTATAACCACTCACCAAACATGGGACATACCACCACCCACATTTATTGCTAGCACCATTGCCTTCTGCCATGTCTCGCACATCACCACCTCCAGCCACATCTATTATTAACATCTTTCCATCTACAACAATTACTACCATACATGGATGTATTTATCTAAAATAATCTTATATATATTATCTTTCATTATATAATAATAAAAATAATAATATTAATGTAAAATCATGTATGTTATGTAATGATTCATTAAATATTATATAATATAATAGTTTATATCATATATATCTTGTCTTAAATACAATAAGCATCGTATTATTGGGACTTATAGTATCTAGTATGGTAATCGACGATGGAGTTAAACCCTGAAAATTTCACTTGCGAATTTTTAATTGAGTGAAAATTATCTACTAAAACAAATTAGTTGGCCTACAAAGTGGTTCTGTACCACTTGAGTTATCAAGAAGAGAAATGAATTTTAAATCTCCCTTGAGGTTTTTTTTTTTTTTTTCCTAAGAAAAATTTCTACTACTGCCATAGGATTTTCCCTATCACTGCTTTGCAACAGTAAATAGTTTTTTTTAGTTTCCATTAAATCAAACAAAGAATGATGTTTCAACGTATATGAATTTTTACTCGATTATTATGAGATCAACAAATATGAATATGGATTATCTTAGAGATTAAATTTAATAATATTAATATGTTTCATGCATATTATTTGTCAGATAAAACATAATTTTAGCGTTACGGCGAGCCACAATCCAATATCAGTTCTTGCGCATTGATATCTAGTGAATTGTACATAGTACCAAAATTGATATCAGCTTACATGTTTGGTACTTAAGATTCACAGTCTGTGCCAATAGATTCAAACATATTATTTTTAATTTAATTTTTTTTGAAATTTCATATAATAGTGCAGAGAAACCTTGTTGGTGAAGAAGAAAAACAAGATGATGAATTATTGGATAATAACTTGTTAAATATGGATAATAAAAAGGATTTACAAGTAGAATGAAGTATCTTTTATATTAAATTTTTCATGTACTATTTGTAAAATTAAAATATGTTTAAGTAAAATTGTATTTGGAATTTGAAACAATAGGTACTTAATAATATTTAGTATTTTGTTTTTAATGAAATAAATGTTTTAAATTTTCTACTTTATACATGCTTCAACTTAGATTTTAAAAAATATAACAAATACAAATTAAATATATTACCTTCAATTACAAACTTAAAAATTATTATCTATATATTAAAACATGTTATTTATAATATCTTAACAATAATTTAAAAGTGTTACCCATAATATCTTAGCAACAAGTTAAAATTTTTGCTTATCAATATCTTAAGACTTGTTGCCTATGATTGACCGGCAACAATTACCACATGTTGTTTTTAAAGTCATTCACAATACTTATTAACTGTTACTTATTCTAATAATAATGAAAATATTTTGTCAAATAAATAAGGTAAAAATCATTGTCAGACAATCAAAAAGGTTATTATTTAAAATAATAAATAACACAAGCTATTAGCATGATCAAAATTATTACCTATATTATAAATAATAATTATTTAAAAATAGATAATAATATAAGTAAAAAAATAGTGTGAGGTTGAAATTTTTCAAGAAAGACTTGATAAGCATTTTTGGGCTCTTCTACCCTATGTTTAAGCGAAAATGTATGCATTATGCTACTGTATAATGATGTAATGTGGTGTGACATAAAAATAAGATAATGTCAATAGTTGCAGCCTTTATTTAAAAAAGATATAAATATATAAAAAATAATAATATATTAAATACAAAATTATTAATTTTATCTTTAAAATTATAGGACACTAATAAAATGATTTCTAAATTATAAAAAAAAATATAATAATCGTTAGATAATATTTTATTTATATAATTTTACTTTTAAATAATACATCAGAGTGACAAAATTACATAAATAAAATATTATTTAAAAATTTTTATAATCAATTTTATAATTCAACAATCATTTTATTAGTATCTTATAATTTTAGAAATGAAATTATTAATTTTATTTGCATTAAAAGTTGGCAAGAGTTAATAAAATAAGGGTTTGTTGAAATATCCTTTCGATAAATAACATAAGAGTGACATATAGAAAAAAACCTATTACAAATGCAAGAAATAATTGAAATGTTATCTAACGGTTGCTCGCTAACTTATATTATTTGCAAATTTACTTTTAAAAATTGTAATTGAAATAACAAATGTACAATTTAGAATATGGTTCATTTATGATCCAAAACAATTTTTTAATGATTTCCTGTGATAGTTGGACGACAAATTGCAACAATGCCACGTAGACTTGAACTGTTTGATCATTTTCTCTGTGAGCATAAAAGGAAGAATGGTCGAGGTTGGATTTCAGTTTTATTTTTTAAAATTATAATTTAAATTGTTAAATATTTAATAAATTTAAAAGATAATTGTCTTAATTTAAATTTAATTATTAATTATTAAAATAGATTATCTGTAAAATTTTTACAAAATCCAACTTTCCGGTATACATCTCAATTCACCTTTTTCTTATGTCAACCAAGAAACGAGCATAATAATATTAGTTTATATAATATAAATCTATCAAATAGAAATGTTTCAATTTCACTCCTTTTATGCTGATATAATTTTATTCTTTTTCTTTATCTCATTTGATTTTTATCAATCCCACATCTGCAATGAATTAATTTTAAAGTTTAATTCATATTCATTTGTTTGTAGTTATTGATTACATGCATGAGTTCTTCTTTGATATGTATGCTTTTTAATTATTGATTTCCTCTACTATTAGAGTTTTATCTTAGTATTTCCTTGATATAAACGCTAATTTTTTTAATGATCTTTTGCTAGCAATTATTGTAAGAAGGATCACTTCTTTTTTTTCTTTTGTTATTTCATTTGCATGATTCATTTTATATGTTACTTCTTATTATTGGATAAAATATTTATTTATTAAAGGTAATGTTATTGACAATCATGAATGAGGGCCTATAATGTATTTTATATTTTACTTTGGTGCACAATAATGAGACTTTTTTATAAGACAGGTTGTTTTTATATGACAATGGTCATTAGTTGCTAAAATTAACTAGATATTTAGAAAAATTCAAATATAATCATATAGTATGAGAAATTATTAGTGAATGTATATATAAACACAATGTCAAAATGGAATGAAATTCAAAATTTATGATTAAGGAATTCATGTTCTTTTAACTTAATTTTTTTCAATTTTTTTTATTTGGAAAAAAATTCTTAGTTCATAAACACCTCGCACCTTCTTAGTTACTTATGTCTAAAAATAATTATTTCAATTCTTATTAAAACACAAAATGAGTGATAGAAGAATCAGATCTATCTTTGTCCTTTTCCATTCTAAAAAGTACATATTTTATTTTACAATAAATGTGGCAATTACCATATCTAAAAGGATATTATTGAACATTCAATGGGCCATTTCAAATTTTTCCATATACTTTTACATGTTTATATATGACCATTGTCATTGATCATTATTGAGATTCATTTATATAATTTTAGGGAAATAAATTCATGTGCAAAGGAGATTTTATGATTACTGAAATAAAGTTCAAATAAAGAGAGTGTATTGATTTTTTTTCCTTTTTATGAGGTTTATGTCACTTACAAAATGGTCTTACTTCTTTATCTAATAACACCGTAAAGATACATGGAATTATTTTCAAAACATAGTGGAAATAATATGTTGTAGTTTCATTTCAAATGATACCTCCTTACATACTTGATGACCTTTTATCTTTTTTTTAACAAAAGATATAATTTTATATTTTTTTTTCACAATATAGTATAATTGTGTATATATTTTGTGTGTACTAATTATGTAAACCATTGCAAATCCATCAACCAAAGTGGCATCACAAAATATTTGTAGATACTTTTAATTTTAGGAGAAGTTACAAATCTTTTCGCAAGTTAAGATAAGTATCACAAGTTTTTCATAGAAATTGCAATGCATACAAGTCTTTTTTTTTTTTTTTAAGTGTGTTTTAAATTATAACCCTACCATTTTTTTTATCATTTTTGAGCGTTACATCCATGTTATAATTTTCAAGCCTTGGAGCATTATCATGGAAATTTTGATTTATGGCTATCTACTCTTGATTAATATGATTATATACATATAGAAAAATGTAGTCATTGAATAAAGTTGACATATTTTATTTTAAAATAAAAATATAATAGATATTTATACAATGTCATGTCTGATCTACAAAATGTGACTGGTGTACAAAATCACTGATAGAAAATTTCCTATAAGCCTAAAATGTAAAATCTTTACTAATTAACTCAACATACTAAAAACTACAATTATATTGATGCATAACAAATATTTACATTTTAAGTTTTGACAAAAATCTAATAAAGTTTCCTCTATTTTTTGAACACCTAAGTATAAAGCCTTTACAATAGATAAGGGCTACGCGCCTTATACATATCTTGTATAATAACTCAAAAATCACAATAGCCTAGATTGCATAAATCTACATCCTACTAGGTACTCATCAATCAAAATATATGCACATCACAATTCTACCAACTACCAAAGGTTTCACCATTAATATATCTTTAGGCTTTGTAGATGGTAATATACTCAATCACTAAGCAGATATTGAGCCAATATGATGAGGAAGGATAGTGGAGGCGTCCTCAGGCTCTGAAAAATATAGAGAAAAATGAGATGAGTTTCATAGAAATTCAGTGAGCAAATAATTCTATAGAAAACCAAAACTTAGTTCATAATTCATATTCAAAATCTGAGGAATAAAATATGTATACACTCGTGAAGATAAGCTTACCAGTTCAAAAGTTATAATCTCAAAATACGTTTAGAAACTTCCATTCGTCAAGAAAGTCACGTGATTAAAATATGGTATTCGACAAAAATAAAACAAACAACAGAGTATATTATTATAAAATATAATCATCATAGCGTAAATGCAAAAAATATTCAATATAATTTTCTAAAATTTATAATGCTCAAATAGCAAAATAATCTATAATTTCTCTTTCATTCAAATACATTTGGAATCCAAAGGATAATTCTTACAGGTGACCAGCTTAACAAACATAGCCATAATTCAACCAAACACACCAATCAAATATTCGTATATTCATATGATCAAATATTCTCCCCCTTATTTCTCCAATAAATATTCTAATCACAACTGCATTTGAAGGTTATTAAGAAATTATCAATGGATCCAGGATTTCAAAACAATTAAACATTTAGAAAACATTATGCTACCAGATCTATTTAGAAATAAGAGACATTCTATTCAAAGGATAATATCAATAATCAGGTCATATAATCAAATATTCTAGGTAGCATAAACTTCAAAAATATCCAAAATTCCATATTTCCGTAATATGAAATCATGGCTTCTATAAACCATATTCATTACAAAACACAAAACATACTGAGTCCTATTCATGTTTATACTTCATATAATTACATGAAATCATTAGTTCTAAAATGCATAATTTCATCGTGGCAAATCCTTTTCGTATATATAACATATAATTAAACATTTGAAACAAGTTAACATCAATTATTCAAAAATCAAAATGTTCTGTATAATAAAATTATTTCATATGGTAAAACAGGATTTATCAATAGAGTAGAATTTTCTACTTACCTTAAGAACTCTTCAATCAATCAAATTTTCCCCAAGAGAAATGGTTAACATCACAAGAAGATTCCTCAAAGTGCTAGATGAGCCAACTTGAAAATTTGAGTAAATCTGCCTAGTTGGGTGTAATCAGTATCAAAATTAATTTTTGAACTTAAATTTAAAGTCCTCTAACTAAACATACTTATCATAAATTGACAGTAGGCTTCAATATCTAAGTTGAAATTGTATAATCAAGTAACAAGACCATCTACTTATAAATTTGGCTGGAACTCAAAAAATTGGATGTTGGTGTGCTTAGTTCTTTAATGAGAGTTTCACTGAAACAAATTAATAAGAAAGATTCAACATACATCAATTTGAAGAGTTAGGATTTTAAATGAGATTTCTTCTTAAATTGAAGTAGATTTAATATAAAATAAATTTTTTATTTTAGGAATACTCATTGACAATAATGGAAGCTATGGGCAGCTCAAATCACATCGAATCATCGTGGGGAGGCCGATTCAAGCTCAACTAGAGGACGTTGGAAAAAGGGAGAAGGAGCTACTGCCGAGTTAAGTGAAGAAGGGAGGAAGATGTAAGCTCATCGGATGACGACGGAATGAAGAAGAAGTAGATCGACCGGCATTGTAGCAGAGCAAAGTGCAAAATAGGGGAAGGCATTCGGGAAGAAGGCAAACTGCGTGGGAAGATATCATTATTGTTACATGTGATTTTTATAATTAGGCTATAATAATGGTTAAAATTTCAATTTAAAAAAAAAAAAGCATCTAAACACGTGCGAATGCACCTATAAAAAGGCTATGTTTAAAAGAATAGTTGGATTATAATTTTTTTCTCCTTAACTTTTAGGCCCTGCTTGGGTTGAAGTAAAGTTGGGTGGAAAGGAATGGAAATTCCCACTTTGCACAGAAATTAATATAACTTCTCCTACTTGGCTTGCAAGGAAATGGGGGAGAGAAGGGAAGTTGAGAAGAAAAAAAAGGGTAGGCCACATGGTTTACATTTCTGGCCAAAATGGGGGGAAGTGGGTGAGGGCAAATGTTTTATATTATAAATAATTTATAATATTATTTATAAATAATATTATAAATTATTTTTCTTATAATTATTTTTTTAATTTTATGATAATTATATTTAATATTTAATATTTATATTTTAAATAA
>JANHAO010016544.1:0-14336 GCA_026873985.1 Saraca asoca
TTTATTTGATGTAACACAACTGTATCTTGTAATTAATGACCGAAGTCCATCCTTCCTCTATAAATAGGATGACATTGTTAGCAAGGAGGGAGGCTGGCAAGCAAATAACTCAGATAAGTTGCAATGATAAAATCACTACCGTGGACGTAGGATCCAGGAAGCCCTGGATATAGCCGAACCACGTAAAAAGATGAGTGTCTCCCCTTTCATGATTTTTGAATCATCTACTTGATATATACCACCTTCCATCATCTTTAAACCCAAAACAGACTTGGGATCCCGAAGAATCTCCCGTTGGCCGGATTTGAGACATAACTGAAATTCGACGTGAACACATGCTAAAATAATTCAATACCTACAACACTTATCTAGTATAACAAATATTATAGTTGTATACCACAATTAAAATTCATAAGTGACATTACTGTATATTCAAAGAACAGTGAAAAAGATTAAAGAATTAAAAAAACAGAAGATTTAGACCTTTTCTCTGCAGTAAGTTTAGATACAGGGTGTGTATACGTACGTTTCCACCATCATACGATGATTTCTTGGCCAAAACAACAAACGCAACCTGTATCGATCAGCTTTCCAGATTACAATTTTCGTAGATATCAAGTATTTCATCTGAAGGGACCGCAGTCATATCAAATGAACATGGGTCATCATGAAAAAGCTGAATCGGACGCTTACAATATCATAAGCCTGTTCTAATGGTCAAAAGAATGAAAATCAATCACGCTCATATGGTTCTAAACCAAACTTTGGTAGTTAAAAGTTCAATATATTTATGAATTAATTAGTGTGGAACTTTCTATAATTTTCTATTTTTTCTAATTAATTGGACATTAAAATTTTAAAAAAATTAAATTAAATTCTTACGATGTATTTTTACTTTTAATTAGATATGTGTTATCGACTTTTTTTGTCTAACTCAATAATCTTACAAAATAAAGAAACAACCCTTACAAAGAGTATTAAGAAAATAGCCTTGCCTCTTGTCCGCATTTTTAACTAAAATAAAAAATAAATAATTATAAACATTCAATTTCATAATTTTTTTAGTATAAGTGATTAAATTAATAGATTTATATATACTAAATTAAAATGTAAAAAAATAAGATCTTCAAAGAACATCAAACATCATATGAAGTAATGTTAAATATGTCATCGATGTGGATTTAATCCATGTCTATATATAATATAGAAAAGGATAAACGTGAAGTGAAGAAGATGGCTTTGGCGGTGGCCTTTAAGCTTTACTTTATGAGAAACTAATTATAATGCTTACCCTACTTTTTGAGCAACGGAAGCACATCTGCTATCATAGTGTCTTATAAATAATTAAAATGGCCAATGTGTAGCCCTCAACACAACTTTTAAAGTTTCTATTGAGCTCAAGTTCTGTTAGATGTGATGAAAAATGGCTAGGAGAATGCTAAACCCTAATTTTGTGCTCATTTTGATGGTTTTGTTTCATAGTTTGGTTTTCCATGAGATCATAGTTGAAGCTACAAGCAGATTGAGCAGCAAGGAGGGATGCACTAGTTCTAACATGCCATGCCATGGCAGAGTCAGAGGGCTGCATAATAAGGCTATAGAGATGGAAGATTATGGCCAGGGAGAGAAAGCTCCGCCACAGCCGGCTGGTGAAGATTATGATTATGATTTCTACAGGAAACATGGTGATATTCCAAGCCCTGGTGTTGGCCACTGATCATGAAGTGAGTCTTTGAAAAATTTGGAATAATTATTTTTTCTTTGTCAATATGCACTGTGTTTTTCCAGATTCTTTAATTTTGGTGGTCATATTCATGATATTGTTTCTGATGTTCTTCTTAACAGATGGGGTTTATATATATATGATCTTTTATGGGAAAATTGCTGTAAAGTTTTCTGAGAAACTAGCTATGGAAATTTGTTATATTGTCAAATCTCTATTGAAGATCCCAGAAAAATATGATATGGTATGTGGTTTATCTTTTGTATAGTTTTTTTTTTATTATTACTATTCATAATCATATAAAAATTTGGTATATCGTATTGAGGGAATGCAAAGGTTGTACATTTATTTTTGTCTATGTGAATAATGAACATGAATCTATTTCCTTAGATTTTATGTTATGAAATAAAAATTAGGTAGTACTTGTTCTTTCTTCTGTCATTTGTGTTTGTTTTATTTTGCCAAAATTTATGCTCATTTTCAACATTTCTTTACGACTAATTTTACTGTTTTCTTGGGGAAGAAATCAAGAGGGCAATTAATTTCTTGTTTGGGCCCATATCTAGTGGGCTTAAGTCTAGAGATGACTGAATTTGCTGGGCTCTGCCAATATAATAAGTCCACTACGAGGAATTTAGTTCCAAATTCTTCTGCTTAATTTTGAGGAACCTCCTATTGGGAAAAATAGATTTAATAGATTTAAGCATCAAGTATTTCGATTAAAAAGTATCAAATATGTATAGTAAAATTTATATATATATTTTTTAAATTTGGATCATGTTATTTACAAATTAATTTATAAAACATGCTATAGTTCAAATAAATTTTAATGTAACAATTTAAATTATATCTATTTGAGAGTTATTTTCAGAATTTTCGATCTTCAAATTTAAATTTGATCTCCAAGCATTTCTATAAACAAGTCGTATGATCAAGTTCTTTGGATTGTCTTTGGGTAACTCCTTCATATTCAATCTCTAATATTAATAATAATCCACACAAACTAATTTGATTCAACACACAACAAGAAAATCTATTAGAGAGACATCATAACAAATAGAATCATAAAATCTATTATTGACAATTAATTATCGTTAATAATAATCTTAGATAGTTATTAATAATTATGATCATCAAAAATATATTTACAAGCATTTATCCAACACTTTTTTATAATTAATAATGACCGTAAAAAAAATCTAGTATTAGTTTCAACTAGTTTTGATCATTAATAATTCAATTTTCTTAGTACTAGGTTATTTTTTATGGTCACTGACAGTCACAAAAAATATTAAATAAGTTAATACTTATAAATATATATTTTTTTGGTTATGACAGTTGATAATTTTCTAATATTATTGTTAATAATCATTAGTTATCAATAATAAATTTTGTGACACTATTTGTTATGACGTCTCTTAACGATCATGATTGTCGATAATAGTAAATTTTCTTCTAATAAAGTTTCTACTAAGTTCACGTAACAGGTATAGTATGAAATTAGTCACTCAGTTTTAAAAGTGCAAGTTCTCCAAGAAATCACGAATTCACTTAGCCAAGATTTACTACAAAAATAACGTGATTTTCAAAGGAATTTTCTATCGAATGATAATAAAAAGATTATTAGCTATCGATGATAGAAATCGATCAAAAATATATTAAAAAATTCGTCCAAAAATGGACATGAATTTTTAAAAAATTTGCTCACTGTTTCCAATGGATTTTCGATGAATTTTTTAACAAAAATAAATATATGATAAATTTTTGATGAAAAAATATGTCAGGAATTGAAAAAAATTTATACCACTTAAACACAATTTGCCACTCATTCTTAATTTCTTTTTGCTTTTGGTGCCGTATTAGAGTTATTTCTTGCTTTCCTAACTTGATTCCTACACTTTTAAGATATTTTTCACAAATATAAACCGATTAAATTGTTCTAACTGCTCTATTTTATATTTTTAACGATTGTTTTTGTTTAATTATTATGTGTTTCATAGGTTAATTGATTTATCTTATTTTTCTTTCTATAGTTTTGAACTTTAGTTTTAGTGTTAGTTTTTTTTGTCATTTATATTGTTTGAACAATGATGTTAGTACATATTTTTAATTATTAATTAATTAATTATTCATAATTTTTCATGTTATTGAAATTATTTCTTAATTATTAGTTGTATTATCTTATATATTTGAATTAGGACTGACTAATTATAATAGGTGAATTATATTTAGGAATTATATACATTTTGAAATAGATTTTGTAAGATTAAATAGTTAGATGACATAGTTAATAGTGTTATCAAAATTATTCTAGAAATTACGTATATTTTTAGTTAGAACATATTTTTATTTTAGAAATTATATATATTTTAATTTTGTTAATTTTTGACATTAGTAAATATATTGTCAATATTAATTATTAATTCCCTAAATAGATTTGGTTAGTTTATTTTTATTAAGTAAGAGAAAATATAATATTGAAACTATTTATGGAATATAAAAATTTTATAAATATTTTCTTTTATATATTTCGGTAAATATATATTTATTTTCTCCTATTTCAATTCACTTCAATAAATAGAATATAGAAATTTAGGAACATCATAGGTGAATATATGATAAACTTCTTCCTAAATGTAATGGATATAAAATGAATTTTCTTAACAGGATAGAGGAATTTACCAATTTTGCAAAAACTCAACTCATTTATATATGTGATAGTCAGATAAGGTGTTCATGTTCTAAATATAAATATAAAAAATTTTTACCTTGTGATGAAGTTAAGGTTGATTAGTATATATTCGGATTTAAATATGATTATTGGTGGTGGACTGATCATGGTGTCTATACTCTAATATTTGTTGGATGTAGCTTGGAGTCTTCCAAGGGTGGCCAAAACATTTTTAGTGTATTTTGTTAATGGGTTCCACACACACCTATAGAATGAAGGCAAAAAAAAATTAATAGTGGAGTATGTGTGAAGGGTGTATGGAATGTCACAATAGGGGAAGATGACTTCTATGACATTATTAAAGAGATTTATAGATTGAGTATTTGGAATTATCGATCAAAAGGGTGGTACTTTTCCACTGTGAGTGGTTTGATCTTGTGTTAAGTTGTGGTATGAGATTTTAAATCCAATATGGCATAACTAAAATCAAACATACAAGATGATATACTAAGTATGATCCTTTCATTATTGCACAATAAGGAACACAAATGTATTATGCACCATACCCATTATTGACAGTGGAATTTGGTAAACCCAAATCTTGTCAACCAAAAAAGTTCTTGAAACCCCAAATTGCAATCCGATTGATGTAAATGAAAGAGGAAGAGAGTGAAGGCAAAAAGAAAAACAAAGTAAAGACACAGGGAGATTTTAACGTGATTCAGCTAAAGTCGGTTGTCAACCCCTATGTCCACGGTAGTATTATTTCTTAGAATATTTGAATGTATAGTGTGTAATTTCTCTATATTTTGCAGAGTGTTCTCCTTGTCTGAGTTGCCCTTTCAGTTTAAGATTGCCTCCCCTTGTATAGCATGCTTATCCTTCATTTATAGAGTCAGGGGGGTTACAAATATAATTTGATAAATTGTAAATCTATCTTTTCCACTAAGTCGGGCAATAAATGCTGGGCAACTTGTTATCGATTTTTGGGGGTTAATCTGTTAGTTGGAACTATGTGCCTCTAGCTATAGGCTAAACTTTGGTGTTCTGTATCCATGCATGAAATTGCTCATTTGACGATCTAAGCTCACATTAGGTGACCTGTTGGTTAGTTCCTGCGACCTTAATGTGCCTTTAGGAAGATGGTTGAGGTGACATACTTTGACCAGCGAGTTGGAGCTCATTATTAATCGACCTAGAGCTTCTGCCTTGGCCTTTGTCTTGAGCTCGCAGCTAGTGATCTGGTGCTTTTGTCCAGCGACCTCAGTCTTGGATGAGCTAGGCCTTATCCAATCAGACTCATCTATTGGACTTTTGCTACCTTATTCGCGTAGATCCAAAAATACATACAACACCCATGAACAAAGAAAGATAAACAAGGTTGGTGGATTGTTATAAACACCAAGCCTCGTGGAATGGTTGTGGATAATTACATAGTAGAACATGCATACTAGGATGATCATATATCATATGCACATTAATTGATTCCAACAAATAATTCAATTGTTAGCTTGCATGATGAAAATGGTGGATACAGGTAGGTGGATGGGCTAATAGATGTAGAACAAAAGGGCAATGTTAGCAAAGACGAAGAAGAGTATAAAGATGATGATGATGAAGATGTAGAAGAGGAATCCTACGAATGATACTACCATTCAATGTGTGACAGGTTAATTTGTTACTTGTGTATATAAATGCTAAATTACTTTATTCATTTTTCAATTTATATAATTATTTTAATTATATAATGTGTGAAAATTTAGAGATAACAGGATAGCCTGAGCCCCTAATTTTTGCTCCTCTTGGCTATACTTTCATGCCCACACTGTGACAAACATCTAGCTAGATGGAGCCACGTACACAGGCATTAACACAGATGCAGTCACAGCAACAGCAAAAGCCATCCCTAAAGATAGCTAGGACACCTTCACATATGGCACCTATATTTTTATTGGTTTATTAGCTTTTTCCTAACCCATAAGTTGGTAGGCACCATACACCACATCATTATGAGCAAGTATGAAGATGTATAACCTATATGGAAGAGTATTTCAAACCTACCTGCAAAATGTTATATGCAAAGTTTAGGATAAAGTTGCAATACTTCGTTTATAATTTAAATTTATTTTTCTAAACTATTTGCTAACTATTTGGTGTTTTCCTTGTTTTTTAATTGCAAAAGTATTGGAAGTGGAACCCTTCTTATAAGAAAGACATGTTGAAGAACTTCAATCACAAGGGTTTTAACAAAATGAAAAATATAATAGATAAGATATAGAAAAAGAGGCTCACTCAACTTGACTAAGTCGAGGACAAGGAGTGGGAATGCTTTTTCAAGTATTAGGATAACTTTAAATTCAAGTCTAAGTTTGAGTAAAATAAGAGGAGCAGAGCCTCGAATACAACGTAACAAGATTCTTCCTTGCACACAAGCGGATCCATCTCAATATCAGAACATTAGTTGTGCATAGTAATGTTATTTTAACATAGTGTTATTTATGTCCACAAAAATTTTTATGCTTTGCAGATACATGAGATTAGGACTGAGCCACTTATGGACAGCTTGTTCCATTGCACTCACACTTAAAAGGATAGCCATTGAGTCTCGCTTCAAACTACACAGTCCTATATAAGCAGCTTCTCTTAACTTGCATTTTTATTATTAATGTATTGTATATTTAGTAGTAAAAATATTACATTTATAATATCAAATAATTAATTATTTTAATTAGCAAAAGAATTTCAATAAAAGCAAGAAGGACTTGGTGTAGACTTAAGTGCAAAGAGATGAGGGCTCTAGGGACATAACTGGTGATGTGGTAAGGCTAGCTAATCATGATTTGTGGATAGACATAATTGGCGAGACCAAGAAAGGATGGGTCAATGAGTTGAGGTCCGAGCCCATAATGGGGACAGTTGCACCGGACATTGCATCTCACACCAAAAGCATGTCATATGCTACACTAGACCAACTCATACACACTATAACTGAGATGTAACATTAGATGTAGGAGATTTTCGCTTAGATGGAGCACCTCATGCAGACTTAGCAGCAGTAATAGAGTTAAACTTCACCGCCTCCTCCTCCATTTTATCCTCATTCATAGTACCACCAGCCTCCTGCTTACTACCAGCCATTCCTCCCTACATGTATCCAGTGTTGCCACTGCAACCATCCCAATAGGCAATCGACCACTACTAGCCAGAGGTCCTAGAAAGTTGCAACAGTAAGACAATACCTAGGATCTGAAAACTGATGATTAGTTTTTCTCTGATGATCTTGAATTGTAGTTATATTTTTATGTTTTATTTGAATAATATATTTCATACATTGATTTAAATAATATAATTTATGAATTATTTTACTAATTTTATATATTTATACCAATTCATGTGTGTTGTATTTTAATTTTTTATTATAATTAAATATTAATTTTTAGAAATTAAAATTAAAAATATTAAAATTAACTTTCAATACTAATCAAAATTATTTTAATAAAAAATTAAAAACCAAATTTCAGAAAATTATATCAAATAAAACTTTAAAAAATTATCCCTTTTTTCTAACGGATTTTCAATGATTTTTCAAGCTTTTTACATTTTGGATGGATATTTGACAAATTTACTGATCAATTTATGATAGCTTTCCAATAGATTCTTGATAGATATCCTGATACATAAAAAGAGAAAACAAATTATATGAAAAAATCGTGCCTCCCAATCCACCAAAAATAAATTTTTGACTGATTTTTTTTACCATGGTCTTACCGACGACCATTTTTATTAGAAATATATCGTTTCTAACAGATTTATCATGATTTTTGACAAATTTTTCCATTTGAAATCATGTGCTTTTTTGTAGTGATTAGTATTTGAATGCAAAAATGAGATAAGAAGTGAGATCATACAAAAAGAGTTGGACGCACAACATATGTGCCAGGGTTGCATTGGTGTGTCGTGATCTATATTAGGGTTGACATATCACTCCTTTAAATAAAAGAAATTGGAGCACAAGAATGGGAAGCAAGCATAAGTGACACACAAGTTAAGGTTTCCCTTTATTTGTGTCGTCTACTCATCAAATGGATAGACTGCATAGCTAGTGAAGCCCTATTGGCCTGGGAAGTCCATCATTCTTGGTTAAGTAATAATGAACCTAAACTCATTAACCTTATGTGCCTTTTTTTATGTCTAATAAGCCTAAGTACTTTTCTAGGAGTCTAAACTTATAAACTTTCTTATACAATCATTCCCTAATTGTTTTAATTAATTAAAATAATTTTCTAAGTAAGCAATCATTCCTCTACTTATAATGTCCTTTAGAATTAATATAAATATTCTATAACATTCAAATATTAACATTGGAAATTTGCTACTATTTAATAATTGTAATTGCTATTAAAGTTATTAAATCAATTAATACTTCTAATTACATTAGAACACTTAATTAATCATTTTAAATTTTCAAGAAGTTCACTAATTCAACTTTTGAATTCAAAATATTTTGCATTCTAACTTTTCCTTAACTTTATATTAAAGAGATTTTATTATGTGTGACCCATTAGATTTCCATGCATGTTGGCAATAAATTTATTTACAACCTTTTATAAGGTCATTTGAATTAAAACTCTTTTTAATAAACATAAATTTTCTAAATTGTATAAATAGATTCATAGATGATGATTGGCGTTTACCAAAACATCATGACCATTCAAATGCCAATAATAGATTTGTGGAAATCAAAACCTTTCGTGATAACGTGTTACTATATAATTCAATATCTTTATCTCTTGATATTCAAATTGGAGTTAAAGTATAGTTCAAATATCAACCCCAATTTGAACATCCAATCATAAGTGTATGTTTGACTGTGTACTATTTCACAATCGTTCACACATAAAATTCCTTTTTTATGTCAATAATTGATTATATATAAAACTTCTTTTATATATCGTCAATACATAGGCCTATAATTTTGATCATAACACGAGTGTTAAAACATTTTTTGAATATCTTTCTTTGTTACCGAGAAAGATAAATTCTTTCTTAATCAATCACTACCTTCATATACTTCATGGTGCACTAAAAATTATTCATAAATACTCTTTGAAAAAGTAAGCTTAGAATAAAATTAAAGTACACAACTCCATACATAAGATAATGTATTGGTCTTAAGTCTAAGGATCACTTAAAACTCCTCTCACATGAAAAGTTTATTGACACAAGGTAATATTCTATATGGTTTCTCATAGTATATACTCATATACCTGTTCAAATATTAATATATCTACAATGAATGAAATCACTGTATTCTTTTAAAAAAAATATGACATGACATATGTTGGTATACTCATAAATAATTGATGTCTTGTTTTCTCAGTTATTCAATAATCAGGATATTTAGAAATATATAAATTTTCTTATAATTATAATCCCGATTATAATTTATTATACACAATCATATTTCAAGGATTTTATCTAATATAGCATACATATATCAAAACATATATATATATATATAAACTAAATTGATAAAAAAGGTCAAAACATCATATTTATTAAATATGCTAAGAGATATATATATATATATATAGTACCAATGTTATTATAACAGATTGTCTCTAAAGCATATATACCAATAATCTCTCACTTGGCCTAGAGCCAATCACCCTTATATCTAATCTCAATTTTTTCTAAATGACACTTAAGATTTTGTTAGGAAAAGACCTTAGGAAGGGGTTTAGCTACATTATCATCTATGGGAATCCATTCTATTCTTATTTTGTTGCTTTCTATGATCTTTTTGATCAAATGGTAACACCTTATGACATATTTTATCTTTAATGAGATCTTTATTCCTTAGCTTGTGTTATAGCTATATTGTTATCATAATAAATTTCTATTGGATTAACAATGTTAGGAACTACCCATAGTTTAATGATGAACTTCTTTATCCAAACAACTGCCTTTACCACTGCTGAAGCCATAATGTACTTAACTTTGGTTGTAAAATCTATTATGATATATGCTTAGAACTTTTCCAACATACTACACCTTAACTACGAGTGAATACAAATCCTGACTATGATTTGTAATCTTCTTAATCTAACAAAAGCTTGTGTCTATGAAACCTTTGATTCTCAAATTAGGGTCTCTTCCATATATCAAGAACATATCCTTAATTCTTCTCAAGTACTTAAGGATGGTCTTGACTATGCTCTAGTGTCTTTCACCTAGATTGTTCTAATATCTACTAGTGACATTTACTGCATAAGAGACATCTAGATATGTATGTAGCATGGCATACATGATTTATCCTACTACAAATGCATAGGAAATCTCATTCATGCATTTCTGTTCATTATTCATCTTAAGGTACTATTTCCTAGATAAGTGAACACCACGAAACATGGGTAAGAACCTTTTCTTAGACCCATCAATGCTAAACCTTTCTAGCATCTTATCTATGTACGTGGACTGCGAGAGGCCAAGTAACCTTTTAAATCTATCTTTATAGATCTTTATATTTAGAATGTAGCTTACTTCTCCTAAATCCTTCATGGAGAATGTCTTGGATATCTATAACTTGATAAATTGTAACATGAGAATGTTGTTTCTTGTAAGCAATATGTCATCTACATATAGTAATAAGAAGATGATCGCACTCCCGTTAACCATCTTATACATACATGGTTTATCAATGTTCTTAATGAAGTCAAACAACTTGACTACTTCATTAAAATGGATGTTCCAACTCAGTTAAGCTAGCTTCAATCCATAAATGGATCTTTGTAGCTTGCAAATTTTGTAAGGTTTAGTTATAGAGACAAAGCCCTTAGGTTGTATCATATACACATCCTCTTGCAAGTTTCCATTAAGGAAAGCTATTTTGACATCCATTTGTTAAATCTCATAGTCATGGTATGCAACTATTGCAAGTAAAAGCCTAATGGACTTCAATATGGCAACTAGCAAAAAGGTTTTCTCATAGTCAATACCTCATATTTGCCTATAACCTTTTACCACTAACCTGGCCTTGTAGGTTTGAACTTTGCCATTTACATCTATCTTTCTCTTAAAGATCCACTTGCACTCAATAAGTTTTATTCTTTTAGGTATAGTAACCAAGTCCTATACTTGAGTTTCATGCATTGAATCTATTTTAGATTTCATGTTTTCTTGCCACATCAAGGAATCAATATCAGATATTGCTTCCTAGTAACTAATAGGTTTATTGTCATTCTTTTATGTGAGAAGAAAACTATATCTTTCAAGTTCATGGCATTCCCTACAAGATCTTTGGAGTACATGTGTATGTTAAAGTTAATTACTTATCTCAACCTCTAAGATAGTTGATTAGGCCCATCCTCAACCGTGTGATTTATGCTATTTTGTAGTTCTTAAACATCTTGAAGTTTTACTTCACTCCCACAACTTCTTTTTTAAAAAGGTAGCATTTATTGAGACGATCTTTTACTTACCAAGGTGGTAAAAGTAGTAATCCCTTGTTTCTTTAGGGCATCCCACAAATAAGCATTTATCACTCTTAGATTCCAGCTTCTCCATGATGATCCACTTCATAGAAGCAGAACATCTCCAAATCTTCAAATGTGAAAAACTTGGCTTCTTCCTGAACCATAGCTTGTAGGTGTCTTATCAACAAACTTTGATGGGACACGATTAAAGATATATGCAATAGTTTCTAAATTATAACCTTAACAAGATATTGATAAAATTTCAAAGCTTATCATGGACTATACCATGTCAAGCAAAGTATAGTTTCTTCTTTCTGAAACATCATTCATTTATGGCATTGTAGGTGGAGTCTATTACAACAAAATCTCAAAATCCTTTAAATAATACATAAATTCTTGGCTCAAGTATTTTTATACCTTAATTGGATGTAAGTGCCCTGGTACTTTTTCTAATTTGTTTCTCTGCTTCACTTTTGAATTCTTTAAAACCTTTTGAAGGTTTCAGACTTGTATTTCATTAAATATACATAGTTATGCTTAGAATAGTCATTGGTAAAAGTGATAAAGTAAGAAAACACACCTCTTGCTAAAGTAATCAACGAACTGCATACATCACTGTGTATCAACTCTAATACTTCTTTGGCATGTTCACCCTTTCTAATAAAGGGTGTCTTAGTCATTTTCTCAATGAGACATAATTCACAAGTTTTATATGATTCATAATCAAATGGAAAAAGAACAAGTTTGTCAGTACCATAAAATATGTTACTATGTGAAAAAGAACATGTCACACCCCAAGCCTGGGCATGTGACCGGCGTAGGAGACGTGAGACTTTGACACCACACACAACTCATGAGACTTTGACACTAATTCATAAGCATCAAGTTTGATATATTTAAAAGTTATCCGGTAGAGTCTTCCCTAAAAGTAGACGCCCAAACTTAAGGCTTTACAAAATTAAACAATATAGAGACACATTGTCCACTAAGACAGTATCATAATTTACTTATTACAGTCAAAAATAGTGGCCCAGTCTAGACATCACAATACCTATTGGGCAGCCAACAAAAAAAAATAGACACATGCAAATTAACCTAATGACTACTATGTGACCACCATCAAATACCTTTATCTCCGCTAGTAAGCCAATGCAATCACTGGGTTGAACTAGTACCAGTGTGGGAATCAGGAACTGTAGGTGGATCTTGAGTCTCTGAAAAACATGGAAAAAGAATATGTGAGTTTCATAAAAACTCAATGAGTAAGTCAGCTCCTCCGAACTCACTCTCCCTATAACATAGACATGATACAAAACAATATTTGTGCTTACCCGCATCTTTGAACAGCCCTTTAATAATTTTTTTTTAAAAAAAATACGAAACATTAATGTGAAATCAATAGCTTCATACAGTAAAATATAATAAGACATATTCAGGTAACATAACATTAGGAAAATTAACAACAAAATCTAGAATACAATAACACATGCCATACAGTCATTTACTGAAATCCCAAGGATAGCTCTAAAGGGAACCATCATAGTACTATCTCACAGGAGTAGGACACTTCTAGCGCGTCTGCTAGGTCTTCATGCTGCATGACCCATCCAGTGTATCCGCTGGGTCCTCATGTTATATCATCCCTGTCCTGCCTTATCTCTCCAACACTCACACTCACACTCACACGAGTTCACTTGCGGGTTCCCAATGAGTCCTCCAAGACCTCAGAATTTCCAATTATCCATTAAAATCCAACAATCAGCACTGAAAAAAAAAATAATTTTTTATCATATCATAACGCATCAAAAATTCATTTTTCAAATAAGCCTTATTATTAAACATTAAATCAAAAGTTTCCATTTTTTTTACTACGATAGATACAAAGAACACGTTATAAGTAATTTCAGTTATGCAAGTATAACAATATCTCAAATTTATCATAACAATACACTTTTCTACAAATCTCAATAAATTATATACAGGCACCATATCAAATATTATAGGAAAATTGAGTATGCGAGGAGGTATACCCACTCACCTCGAATACGTTAACCAACTATTAAATGTTTCGACTGTGGTCTACAATTTGAATTCTAATAATCTCAATTCAATCAGGACAATCCTTTTGCATCAACTTCACATTCGATTCCTAAATTTCCAACATTAAATAGCTAAGAAAATATAGGTTTTCAACTTTCATATATCAAAATTGTCCTACACCATGACTATAAAATAAAGTCAATGTTCCAAATAAGCTCAGCAAGCCGATTTCCAGCTCTGCCAATCTAATAAGAAGGATTTCCAGCACCAAAGGATGACTGCCCAGCGCCGAAAAAGCCCACTGCGTTGCCAGCACCGAAAATGCCATAGAGGAACAAGCAGCCTGTTAGCCTAGCTAGCTAGACTATCTTTTATTTTGATGATGAAAATAATTTTGATCATATCATATTATGTTTATGAGCTTTAA
>JANHAO010016545.1:0-14475 GCA_026873985.1 Saraca asoca
TCATCATCATCATTATTATTATTATTATTATTATTATTATTATTATTATTATTATTATTATTATTATTATTATTATTATTATTATGTCCACCAAAAAAATCTAACAATCTCCCACTTGAACTACATATGTATATATATATACATAACACTTTATAATTTTATATCATAATTTAACCTTATGAGCTCGAAATTGCTATCATTACCAAAATCATCTCTAATCAATCTAGTCCATCAATCATATCAACATAGGATCAAAGCAATCTTTATTACAATTATCATAACTAGATCTATCAATGATTACATATATCAATATAACCAATGATGTGGATTAAGCATGGATATGTAGGATGAAAATTTCATGCAATGTGAGCTTAACACTCCTATTTCCAATTGGTCCAACCTTGTTCCTTTGTGAGATCAAACCAAACAAGATTAGAGTGTAAATATATGAAATCTTTATACTATAGTAAATAATCATAAAATATTCATAAATACAAACTCTCATTAAACTAACATATCATCAAGTGATACAACATCTATATGAGCGGTATACTCATGAAAGACTTAGGTGGTAAACCCTTAGTAAGTGGATTTGCAACCATGAAGTTTGTTTCAATATGCTCTATAAATATCTGACAACTTTGAACTCTTTCCTTAACAACTAGGAACTCAATGTCTAGGTGCTCTAACTTTGACGAGTTCTTATTGTTATTGGAACATAGCACTGCTAATTTATTGTCACAAAATAACTTTAATGGTCTTTTAATATCATCCACAATTTGTACCCCAGTGATGAAATTCCTCAACCATATCCCATGATTGGATGCCTTATAACATGCTATAAATTCAGTTGCCATGGAAGAAGAAGCTATAAGTGTCTACTTAGCACTCTTCCAAGAAATAGCTCCTCTAGCAAGCAGGTATATATAGCCTAAAGTAGATCTACGATTGTCTTAGAATCTTGCAAAAATCAAAGTTGGAATACCCAATAATCTTTAACTAATATGATCTCCTATATGTGAGCTTGTAGTCTTTGATTATCTGAAGATACTAGATGACCCTTTTGGCTGCTTTCTAATGATCCATTCTCGAATTACTCAAATATCTACTTAATATCTGGATGCATACAAACCTAAGCATACATCAAACTCCCTATAGCTGAAGCATAAGGAATTTTCTACAATTCTTTGGTTTCAAAATCATTCTTAGGGCATTGATCAAGATTGAAGTTGTCTCCCTTAGCAACAAGAGTGTCACCTAGTTTATACTCCTGTATGCCAAATCTCTTAAAGAATCTTCTCAAAATAGCTCTGTTGTGACAACCCAATAGTATCTCGAGAGTGATCTTAATGTATTTGTATTCTTAACACAAAAGAGGCATCACCTAGATCTATCATTTTGAATTTCTTTAATAGAAATCTTAGTTTCATATAATAAGCCTATATCGTTACTGGCAAGCAGTATGTGATCAATATATAAATCAAAAAATGTGTTTACTCTCACTAAACTTATGGTATATGCAATTATCAACTGCATTCATCTTGAAACCAAAAGAGATGGCAATTTGATAAAACTTGTAATGCCATTGACAAGAAGCCTACTTAAGCCTATAGATAGATTTCTTTAATTTGGAAACCATCTACTTTGAATCTCCCAAAACAAGGTTTTAGGTTGCATCATGTAAATTTTCTCATCAATGTCACCATTAAGAAATGTTGTCATAACATCCATTTGATGTAACTCAAGGTTAACATGTGCTACAAGTGCCATTATAGTCCTAAAAGAGTCTTTTAAAGAAACTAGAGAGAAAGTTTCTTTATAATCAGTGCCTTCCTTCTGAGTAAAGCCCTTAATGACAAGACAAACCTCATATCTTTCCACACCACCTTTTGAATCCCTTTTGGTCTCAAATATCCATTTGCAACTAATTGATTTCACACCTTTTGGCAATGAGACAAAATCCCAAATGTCATTGTCTCTTATAGACCTAATTTCCTCATTTATGACATCAATCCATTTTTGAGAGTTAGAACTTTTAATGGCCTCAAGTAAGTTAATTAAATTGTCTTCCACCATTGTAATGTCTACCTTGTGTTCTTAAAGAAAGATGATGTAATCATCTAGAATTGTATTTCTCCTCTATCTAGTGGATCTCCTTAACGACATTTGTTCTTGAGGTTGTTATGTTTGTTCTTTAGGAATGACCAATTGATCTTGATTAGGGAGATTTTCAACATTATCTTGTGATTCTAGGGTTACTTCTTGAACAATGTCAGAAATTGTTGATGTTGGAATTTGGTTCACACGGAGGACCCAAACTTCAGCCAATAGAGATGAATTCTTTGGACCCAAAGTTATCTTTTGAAGTGTGAGCGTGAAGGGAGAAGAAGAAGGATGGAATAGGGTAGTGTTTAACGTGGTTTGGCTAAATCCAGGTGGTACTGAACCCTACATCCACAGCAGAGTTTTATTATGCTGGAAAGTGTTTACAAAGTGTCTGCTTGTTATCCTTTTTCTGGCCTCCCCCTCTTCTAACAATGACTTCCTATTTATAGAGGAAGGAGGGGTTACATGTAATGATTACAAGCTACAGTTCTGTTACATCAAGAAATAAATGTAAAAGATGGAGTGGATCCTGTAATCCGACTATTACAGACTGCTTTCTACGGGGTGGGCCCCTCTTATCTAGTGCATGCTAGTATAAGTCTATCTAATCACTCCATCTTGCTGAGGTCTCGATTGGACAAAGTGTCTGCCTCCTTGACTGAGGACTCTCGGCTCAGAGGTCACTATAATAGCTCGCTCAACGAGCTTGGGGCTGTTACGAGCTTGAACGATATGGTCATTTGGCAAGGCGAGCTTCTTGTGTTCTCACTATATCACTTTTTAGCGATATGTGAGGTGATGTCTACTTAGACATCTTCATCAAGCTGGATGATCTTAGCATTTGCTAGGCCCTTGTTGGCACATTCCTTGAAATCGATTTTTACCCATAACATAAGCCCCTAACTCTCAGTTCACTTCACGGACTGGAAGTTGCAATTTTTTTGAGGCTTTGTCTGTATTCTTGGTCAAAGCTGTACCTATCTAAACTATCATTCCATATTTCATTTCTATCTTTTCATTCTGCTTTAGACCATGCTTTTTCCTGTTTGCAATTTCTAGCCATTGGTGTGGCAATTTTGCTTGCTTTGGGCCATTGGATCAAAATTAGCCAGATATCTTCTAGATTTCCTAGTGGACTAGGCTGGTCTTTTTATACCTCGAGGGTCTTCTTCCTTTCTCACAGGAGAGTTTAATAGAGGAACCTACTGAGCCCCTTGCATTTTTTATAACTTGGCTTCCAGTGAAGCTTTCTGAGGCATGGATGGTCTGTTGCAGAATGTTTAGAGGCATGGATGGCCTATTGCATGTGGCTTTCTCACAGGATTCATCTTGTGGGGTCTTGGATTATCTCCCTTAGATCCTTCCATAGATTCCAGCATCGCCAGCCAGGCTCTCAATGCCTTTTTGAATTACCCATGGTTTGGTCTAAGAGGAATCACCGGCTGGGGATGGGAAGACTATAAGAGTGAAGTTGCTAGTCTTCCTGCTGGTGGGAGTTCATCTCCCGATAGTTGACTCTTTACTTTCTTGAATCGTAGTATTAGGCCTTTTGCCTCTTGGCTTTGTATTTTAAATCTCCTATTGTAATTTTACCTCGTTGGATGAGGCCTTCTTTATGTGTGAGCTTTTCTGCTTAGCTCTTGAATATTGTAAGGGATGCTCCATGCATCACCATATGTAAATCTTAATAAATTAATGAAACATCTTTCTAACCAATTAGCCATGTCTTTAACTCTTTGATTTTTCATGACTTGATTGCCTTTGGTAAGTAAAAACTAGGCCGCATGAGAGCTACGCCTGATGGGAGGTCGCATATGAGCTACGATCTTCTAATCACATGCTAGTTAAAGATATTTAGTTCCATGAAAGCTGCAACAAATTTATCTTAGTGCCTTCGTGTTGCGATGGGCTCATTTAGCTTGTTATTAGGTTTGAGTGTGCTGCTGAGGTAGGCCCTTAAGCTATCATATCCTTGATTTGATTTTCATTTTCATTATTGTGATGTTGGCTCTTAGGCCGTCTCACCCTCAAACAAGTTTTCATTTTTGTTACAAGGTAGGCTCTTAGGCCATCTCACCCTCGGACGAGTTTTCATTTTCATTGCAAGGTAGGCTCTTAGGCCGTCTCACCCTCAGTTTCATTTTCGTTATGAGGTAGGCTCTTAGGCCATCTCACCCTCAGACGAGTTTTCATTTTCATTTTCATTGTCGGAAGGTAGGCTCTTAGGCCGTCTCACCCTCAGATGAGTTTTCATTACGAGGTAGGCTCTTAGGCCATCTCACCCTCGGACAAGTTTTCATTTTCATTGTCATAAGATAGCATTTCTGAGTCTTGGCTAATCGGCTATGAATTTGATAGTTTCATTGTAAAGTGATTCTTTTTCAAATAGTGTTCCACTGGATAATTCACACAAATGTTTCAAAATCATAGTCAATCTTGCAGGATTAGAATATGGCTCTGATGGATGGCTTTGACTCTTGGCCAACGGCTAGCTGAGCTTGTTGTTCTGGTAGCCTTACCACATAATCCTGTAACTAGCCTCTTCTGATGAGGTCTTCTATGGCATCTTTAAGTGCCCAACATTCTGAGGTGGTGTGTCTGACCTCGTTGTGATAAGCACAATATCTACTCGAATCTCTAGACTTGATGAAGGCTTTCATTTTCCTGGGCCTCCTAAAGTCTTCATTGTGCCTTTCAATAGTAAAAATCCTATCTTGTGTGTCTGATAGGATGCTATAACTTTTGAAGCGACCTCCAAGTTGTTGAGGCTTTGCCTTTTTCAAAAGCTGAGAAGTGGGGTCGTGACTGTGACTCTTGGCACCCTTCTTTTTACTTACAACGGGGCCACTGGTGTCCACTTTTTGCTTAGGCTCTTTAGCCCCGAAAGTTTCTTCCCATTTTATTTTCTTAGTAGCTTGCTCATAAAATTCAGCGAGGTCTCGAGTTAGGGATTTATAGAGGCTTTTGCACAACTTTCCATCTTTGCGGAGTCCTACTGAAATCGCTGTTAAGATGCTTTCCTCCGACGGATTTTCCACAAAGTTGGCTTCACGCCTAAATCTGGTTATATAGTCTTTTAGCAATTCACTCTTGCACTGGAAGATTATTACATGGTGGCAATGAGGCACAAGCTACCTTTTCAGTGTCCAATATTGATTAACAAATTTCTTTTGGCATTCTTCCTAGCTATTAACGCTGTGAGTCAGGAGGTTTCTAAACCATGCTCGAGGTATTCTTCCTAATGTGGCTGGGAAGGCATATCATTTCACTAGAGGGTTAGTTATTTGAAGGTCCATTCAGATATTAAACGCATCCAAATGGTCGCTTGGGTCACTATTCCTGTCATACAATGGGATCACAGGCACCTTGAGTTTCTACGGGAGGGTTGCATTTCGATCTCCATAGAAAATGATGAACTTTCCTCATACCAAGGTTAGTTACTTTGAGGTCATGGGCACTTTTCTAAATGCTTTAGCCTTTGGAGGACTACCTCCATTATTCGATCCCATACCTCACATTAAGGGGCGGAGCTTTCTGCTTGTTGAGGGTCCCCCAGTTATTGACTATTACAATCTTTATGAGTTTCTTTCTAGGCTTCTTTATAGAGCTGCTGAAGTTGTGCCATGATTTCTTCTTGCCTTTGTGCACCCTGGGCTTGTGCTTGTACCAATGCTTTCATAGTTTTGGCTAACTCCTTCACCATACCTTCAAGTGCTTGCTGAAGTTGGGGAGACGCTTGTGCCTCTCTCATTCTAAGGGAGTCATTTTACTGGCGGTGAACTTTGGTAGTAGGAATGTTTGTCGGCTATGCAACTGGAATGTTTGAACTCCTTGTGGTCCTTCTTTTCGCCATTGCAAAGTTATTGGAAACACTCCATAGAGCATATGGGTCCCTACAGATGGCGCCAAAATATTGACGTTGGAATTTGGTTCACATGGAGGACCCAAACTCCAGCCAACGGAGATGAATTCTTTGGACCCAAAGTTGTCTTCAGAAGTGTGAGTGTGCAGGGAGAAAAAGAAGGATGGAATAGGGCAGTGTTTTAACATGGTTCAGCTAAATTTGGGTGATACCGGACCCTACATCCACAGTGGAATTTTATTATGCTGGAAAGTGTTTACAAAATGTTTGCTTATTATTCTTTTTTCGGCCTCCCCCTCCTTTAACAAAGAGTTCCTATTTATAGAGGAAGAAGAGATTACATGTAATGATTACAAGCTACAGTTCTATTACATCAAGAAATAAATGTAAAAGACGAAAGGGATCCTATAATTCGACTATTGCAGACTGCTCCCTGTGGGGTAAGCCCCTCTTGTCGGTTTCATGCTAGTATAAGCCTATCTAATCACTCAGTCTTTCTGAGGTCTTGATTGGATGAAGTGTCTGCCTCTTTGAATGAGGACTCTTGGCTTGGAGGTCGCTATAGTAGCTCGCTCAATGGGCTCAAGGCTGCTGCGAGCTTGAATGGTATGGTCGTTTGGTGAGGTGAGCTGCTCGTGTTGTCACTACATCTCCTTCTAGTGATGTGTGAGGTGATGTCTGCTTGGATGTCTTCATTAGGCTAGACGATCTTGGAGTTTGCTGGGCCCTTGTTGGCTCGTTCCTTGAAGCCTATTTTTTCCCATAATAGAAATAGAAGCCTGATCATGGTTAATAACAACTGTAGGAAGAGAAATGAATTCCTTGTCAAAGATAAAGTTTCTAACCTTATGGGATCATAAAACTTGTACACCTAAGACCTTTTAGAGTACCTAACAAAATAACTGCTAACCATTCCTGAGTCTAATTTCTTTTCATTTGGCCTATAAGTCCTTGCCTTAGTTGGATAACCCCAAATATATAAATGCTTTCTACTAGGCTTCTTGCCCATCCATAATTCATAAGGGGTTTAGGTGCTACATTAGTTAGAACTCCGTTAAGGATGTAAATCATGATCTTTAATGCCTCTCCCTAGAGTGAATCTAGTAAGGTGGTATGACTAATTATATTCCTTAACATGTTCTTTAATCTTTTGTTTTGTCTCTTAGCAGTACTATTCATGTTGGTGCTCCCTAGCATAGAACTGTGGGACATACCACACTTCTTTAGGAATTTGGCTAATGATCTTGGGCGTTGTTCACCTGATCTATCACATCTACCATAGCACTCACCATCACAGTGAGACTTGAAGCTTTTAATCTTTTTGTT
This sequence comes from Saraca asoca, assembly GCA_026873985.1. NCBI lineage: Eukaryota > Viridiplantae > Streptophyta > Magnoliopsida > Fabales > Fabaceae > Saraca > Saraca asoca. Next base: position 7,295 of record JANHAO010016545.1, read on the forward strand.
AAGTTAATTCTCAACTTCAACTTTCAAATTCTTGAACATGTCTACTACTTGAGACTTTTCATAAATGAGATAAATGTATCCATAAAATGAGGAATTGTTTGTGAACATAATAAAATATTGTTAAGCATTCTAAAAAGCCATAAGGAATGGCCCATAAATGTATGTATGTATTAGTTCTAAGATGTCTAAAGTTCTTTCAGCACATAATCTCCTTATGTTTGTCAGCTTCCCCTTAATGCACTCAACACATACTTCAAAGTCTAACAAATCAAGGGGATCAAGAATTCCATCTGACACAAGTCTTTCAATTCTTTGTTTAGAGATATGCCTTAAATGCATACTTCAAAAATTCTCATTGGCTAATTTCCTTTTAGTACCATGTGAATCAACATGTAAGGTTTCATCAAATAAGGCAACTATATTAAGTAAGTAAAGGTTATCATATGTCATGACCTAAAACCTTGGCCATGATTGACATGAATATCAACCCCTTTGTTAATAATCACTAGCCTTTGATCACTTATTCCCATTTATAGTCATCTCAATTTTCTAGTCATATTCACTTAAATCTCATTGGTTGACTATAAGATAATAAATTTTGAGAGAAAGAGAAGCACATAGAAAATAAACATATTTTATAATTTACACTGCCATTACCCAATAGGCACATGCCATATTGATATATGGTTTCACATTTTACATTTAGTTTTTGAAAACAACCTTCCACCATCTATGTGACCTAGAAGTCACTCCCAAGTTACTCTATATCCTTCCCAAAATAGGGCAATAAAAAAAAGTTAGATCAACCTATGTCTTATCATAACTTCAAAAGCATAGGTTAATATAACTAAGCCCTATGGCCTTTCTATTTACCAATTTTTCAAAAAAAAGGTCAGCAAAATACATAGTTTGATAGTAGACCTTTAAGGGTCAAACTATCCTAAAGCCATCATGAGAAGGACATTGGATGACTCCATAGGAATGATTTCAATCTCGTGAAGTACTTCACACCTTGTTAAATTTAAGATGATAATATAATGTATCTTAATTTGATATGTTCCTAAGGGATTAGACATCGTAGTGGTGAAGACGTCAACAGTAATTTCCATTGGATCATTATCCATTCTTTCTACTTCATGGAAGGGTTAGGGGCAGTGTCATGAAGGTCTAAAAAATAATGCACAAAAGAATGAGTTCAAGGCTTAGTAAGATATCACGTACCAAACTTATGAATTTATCTGACAAAACAACATGTATATAAGCACGTTCATACTATAACCGAAAAATCATTTCTCATGTAGTTTTCATAAGCAATCATTAAGTTCAATAACTTACCTCTAAAAGGAATCACATCATATTATCCTTAACACAATATACCAAATTAGGGCTCACATGATCGTATGCTACCATTCTTACTCATTATGTATTTCAATCTCATGAATTCATTTTTCAACATTCCAAATGATAGCATTGTAGGTAAAAGCAACTACATATCAATACCTATAAACCTCCTTGTTATTCTAATCCAGCCATATTCCCCTCATCCAAACCTTTTCCCTCCAAGCCAGTCTTATCCACTTATCATGTCAAAATGTGAAGATTGAGAATCTGGTTCATTAATCTCATCGCATCCTATCTTTTACATTTCAAATCTCATAAGGGCTTTAGTATTGAATGATTTTATTCTCATAATAGATACATCTTCAAGTTTACACTATCACAATTCATCATCATTTATGATATTGTGTGCCATTCTAAATCTCTTGGAAATTATCAAACATTAAATAATATTGTATTCATAATAACTATATCACAACATTCTCATTCAATCACAATCCTAGCCACATGAGTTACGCTCTATTGTAAATGCACCATACATTCTTTGTTTCATTATCATATGGCTAGTAACATTACTTTCATATTAGTAATGCATAGCCAATTGTTAAATCCAATGATATTAGATTATAAATTACTTAGTTAAAATGTCTTAGTAATTATACTTGCTTTAGTAGGGATTTATATAACATTAAACCGATGGGCTAGGAAACATTTTAGAAACAAGTGGAGTTGGGCTGAAAAATTTAAAATTTTCTAAAGGTGTGATTAGAATCACAAGTAGGATCATTGAAGAAATTTGAGTAGAATTGTGACTAGAATTGAGAAGATCAATTGAGAAAGGTTTGATTCTACTAAAGGAAATTTAGTTGAAAATGTGAGTCTACTCGCCAAAATGTGCAACCTTTCAAGAAATATAAATACAAACATGATCAAAATCATGATCAGAATCAAAAAAATGGGTAGGAAGGATTGATTTGAATCACTCAAATCTAGTTTTAATTTTGATTTGGATTATAAGAACAAAATTGCTAGGTTTCTATGAGCATGATCACAAGTTTATTTCAAAAGCTATAATTCGACTTGGACAAGCAAAAATTACATGGAAATAGTAAAAATACGAGGGAAGCAACTTCCAATTCTACACTACATGATAGGATCAGAACATAACATGTTTTGAGAACTTAAACAAACATGAACCTTAGCTATTTGAATAGAAACTAATCATTATATCAACAAATCTATTTAGTCAGAAGAAGGTTAAGATTGGAAAATAATCATACACCAATGCATAATAATTAAATCCATCCTATGTTCCACTGAGGTGAATAATCATACACTAACACATAATCATGACACTCATTTGCAACTTTACCAAACTAATATAACAATTATAGATTATAAAGTTTAAGCTAGCAGATAATCACAATAGACAAACAATTAATGGGCCCTATTAATTAATCATCCAATGCAATTATGCAATTCAATAGAGAAAATATAGATAACCAAATTAGGAACAACTCAACAATACAAATCAGGTCTCAAAATCACAATTGAATTGAAACAACAATTCCCTTGAATTGAAAAGAAAGTTTAGTTGCTAATTACAAGAGAATTAAAAACAAAAATAAAAGAGAATAAAAGGCCTAAAAGGGACTTGTATTCTTTCCCTAGAAGCGCTTCTCCCTCTTTACAAAGTTTGACAAAAGAATAAAATGAAAGAATGAATCTCTAAAGGTTTTAACTAGATTTTTCTATGAGCTCTCTCTTATTCTACTTAGGCAACTGAATTGGGCTAGATAAGGGCACAATTGAACTTTGGTATCTTCATGAGAATTGCATCTTTACTTCTTAACAATCCAATGGCTTGGAATTTGCTAAAAAATGAGGTTCTAACCCAAGTTATGAGACAAAACCTAAAATAGGTTTTGTAAAGCGAACCAACCCATAATAGATGTTACCTTTTAGCTTCATAGCCATGTAACTCCTTTAAGTTGGCACCTTTTCATCTTGAGCCCTTTATAAAGGTTTTATAAAGGTTGTAAAGGTGAATCTTAGCTACCCAATGAGGTTTGCACCATTTGGAGGACTAGAGCTCCAAAAAAGAAAAAATGAGACTAGTTCAAGATCAATGGGTTAGCACTATGTTTCAACTTCTAAGTTGACCAACTAAACATTTCAACTAGGCTTGTGACTCTTCATAAAATCTCTAGGTCTTGCTTTTAACCTCCAATGATATAAAGAATCAACCTAATCATAGGCAAAAACTCTAGGTGTGACCAAAAGTTTTAAACAATGCAAAATTATTGAATTAAATCAAATTAGTCCAAATTTGACTAAATCATGAAACCAATCACAAGTACTCTAAGTTACACAAAATAATGATAAAAGACTAAATGAAGAGGAGGTATAAAATATGTAAATATTCCCTCATCACCATCCCCCAATATTTTCCTTTATCATCGAAACATGTCATACTCTGCTAAGAGAAAATTTTTGCTTTTATCGTTTAAGATCTCTAAAATGCAATGGGTGATTCAAGTTTTTATCATTGTTAATATCAATATGTCAAGGGTTAATCATGTTGCATGCCATGTCTTTCAATCAATATTTGGAGATTTTTCTTGAAAACTAAGACCCATCTAACTACCTAACTATATAAGCATTAATGGGTGGATTAAAAGATTACTAAAGTGAAATTTGCAAAGCACTCACCTTAAAGAGGATGAGCTTGGTTAAGGGTGGGAAGACTTAAGCTTAAGAGAAAAATATTCAAAGTTACTTATAAGAAAAATAGAAGGGGAAAAATAACCCACTTACTTGAAATTTTCAAGGATAAGGTAATAAAGATTCTTCTAAGAAATTTTTGGAGAAAATTTTGAGTAAGGGTAAGGGTGTGTGGCTATATAAGTGAGGAGAAGGAGGAGAAGTTAGTCTCATGCATGGACTCATCTCCATTTGAAGACGGAGATACAATGATGGCTACAAGAGGTCATTGTGAACATATATCAATCTATTATAAGTAGTGATCATTGATTGGTTGATCCACATGCATAAGCAATCTCTCCTATTAGGTTTCATTTTCCGTCCTCATTTTCTTTTAATTTGTCTATTCATGGGTGATTAGTAGATGAGTTAGTTAGGCCAAGTATGTCTCTTTTTATTAAAAAGAGGTCCACAGTTCCTTTTCCCATTTGAGGTGCTGAATTAGACCCCTTTCCATGCCCATTTTTCCTGCATGACTTAATAATGTTAGGCCCACCAAGTCTAACATGTTCTTATCCTAAATTAAAATTTGTTAGTGGTTCAATTCCCTTAAAAAGGGCCCATGGCATCCTTTCCATATGGGGTCGAATGGGCTCCCCTCCCTACACCTACTTCTTTATCTCTCTCTCTTTTTGTATACATGAGCTCATAGCTCTACTTGCCTAACCCAATATTCCTTGTTAGGCACCCCTAAACCCTAAAGCCCACCCATTCTAATTGATCATGTGAGCTAACCCCCTTTTTTTCCTACTTATATAAATTCTAAAAATCAAGCAAATGGTTATTCTTAAATTGGACATAGACACATAAATAATTTAATAAGGATTAAATAAATTCAAGAATTTATAAAAAATTCTTTTGAACATTTAGGTGTGACACCTAATTAGCAAGGAGTCCTTCCTTGCCCTAGATTCTTCTCGTAATCTAGTCAAGATTCTAAAAGAGAGGACTATGATTTCTTCCCTCATGAGTATGGCCAAGGAAATGCATATTCTATTTAATTAAATGCACATGCAAGTCTAGAAATTTTCTAAGGTCGTATTATTAAAAAAAAATTCATGTTACAAAAAATCCGTCTTTCTTCTCTTGTACTCTTCATATACAATCAATAACCCTTGCTATTGTATTGGTGATACATTGGAGAATTAGCACCTTTAAAACAAAATAGGTTTAATCTTCATCTCCACTCGGTCTCAAAAGAATCTAATAAATGCTTTAGATCAAATTAGTTCATATGGATTACTATTAGATGTTGTATTGCTACACATCTATTAAGAGGAAATCAAATTAGTTGAACTAATTCTGTGGAGGTGTAATTAATAATTGAGTGAAGACCAAATCCTATAGCATAATCTTACAAAGTATGTATTCTCACATAGTTTTACTTAGATGATTATGCTTGTATGAATTTTATGAAGATAACATGATCCTACGTGTCATAAGTCAGCCTTGTGAATGATTTGAGGGGGCAAATATGCTCAGTTTAACACAAAACTTTGTGAAAAAATTAAGCATAACATGGAAGTCCTGTGGTTCAAATTTTGGAGTGATCCAACCTATCTTCTATTTTCCTAACTTTTCCCATTTTGGGACATGTCTATAATCTTAACATGGTTCACTTGTTAGATGTAAGTAGAAAAGCAAATGATTGCATTCCTTGCATTTTTAGCTTTGCGTCAATATAAGGTAGGGCAAGATCTCCACCTAGAGCTATCAGAAAAGATTCTTATTTCAACTCACAAAAAGTATATCTATTTGTGCCATATGGCTTTTGATTCAAAATGCTCTTTAGGGTTAAAAGTGCTGGTAGCCTATCAGGTCTTCATCAAAGGCATATTGCAGCCTTATCAGGTGCCCATTAACGATTGGTTGGCACTTAGTCTGGGGGGTCTAAAGCATTATGTTGGCTTGAAGGCTCCCCTACACATTCTAATATATGTAATGAGGCATATATCAATAAAAAGGAGTTATCCCTTTGCCTATTTGATTGTCCCTTTACCTATTGTGCACTAGAGGCTACCCATGTGGGTGTTCTTGAGGCTTGGTTGTTCAGTTGCTTTAGTTGACAAGCTTATTTTGCCTACAAATATTTTGTGCATCTTCCCCAATGCCCTATTTATCTATGCAAGTATGGCTTGAGTTTGTTGGAAGGCTAGCATGTTGGCCAAGAGTGGCAAGCATGCACTACACAATTTTGGCTAGAGAGCTATTAGCTCATGATAGTTTGGTATCAGAGTCTGATTGCTAGAGAGCAAATTTAGTGGCCACACAAACTTGACTTCACAATAAGTGCTAGGCTTGCTATGTGCCTAAGTTCTCATGAAGCACTTAAAGGAGCAGGTAGGGAAACTGGGTAGGCAAGACTTATTAGGTAAGATGGATCAACTTGAGAGTTGGGTGGTGGGAGAGAGATTTTATAATATCAAGGTGGACAATTGGATTAGATTTGGCTTGTCCAAGCTTATAAGGCTTGTGAAAGGAGTGAACATTCCTTAAACTCATGAAGAAATGTTGTCAAGGACTTGGCCATGACAGTAGTAAGAGGTTGGACCGAATCTTAGGCAAAAGTGCAAGAATATTGCAACTGAGGGAATGTTATTGGTGCATTAGGTGTAAGTGTGTGCAGAAGTTAATGGGTTTGTTGTATAATGGGGATGCTAGTTATTTGCTCATTCATAGTAATATTTGAGGGAATACAAACCATCTAAAGGGATATGAGAATTGTTAATCTATCTAGTAAGTGAAGCCCCAGGAGAACCTTTAGTCTTGCTAAAGGGCTTGGCCACGTCCAAAAGGACAAGTTAACAATCAATGGAACTAGAGGGCAAAGCCATGGTCATGCAAGAATGTGTGGTCACACTACAACCAAAAGGTTAAAATATCCAAAGGGATACATCAAGTGGATGAATCCAGTGGAAGGAGTACAAGACTATGTCACAGGGTGTGACTGTTAGTTTGGGTAGGTGCCCTAGGCCAATTTAATTGAGCCCTATCACATCCAAAACTATACATTCTGTGGATTTAGATATCAAGGTTGAATGTTCATCTTATATTGCATCATCGGGTATTGCATACGTAAG
>JANHAO010016546.1:0-14326 GCA_026873985.1 Saraca asoca
ATCTCACTTCTTTTAACTTATCTCACAACTGGACCCACTTTAATATTAAGATGCAGTTGCTTAATAAGCAACTGCAATGCTGACTCATACCTTGGGAGTTGCTTCACAATGGGAGAGTTGCTTAAGTTAAGCATTCCCTTAAGCAACTCCCATTGTGGATAGTCTTAGCAGCTTCTCTGTTGCCTTCCTTATAGAGTTAAAGGACAAAGCCCTTTTCTTTTGAAACAAAGGCTAAGTGGCTTTTTTAAGGCAAAGGGCCAACTGGGCCCTTTGTTTTAAACAAAAAGTGATATAACCTTTTTGACAAAACATGAGGTACTTTTTTTTATAACACATTTTGTTTTTAAACTCAAGTGCTCCAATAAAATTTCATTTTTACTCTTTATTTCTTCAAAATTCTTAGATATATTATACTTTCTTTTTTATGAATTTTTAACATTTTATTTTCTATAAAATAATTTAAATATTTAACTACAATAATAATTAAAAATAAAAAAATATGCCATTAAATTAATTAAAATAAATACATAAAAATATAAAAAAAATCATGAACTTATCAAATACCCCAACTAAACATTTGTTCATCCTCTGACAAAGAAAAAGAAAATAATATCATGGATAAGTTCATTAAAAAAATAAAAACTCACTTCCTAAGATTTTTATAGAAATTGCCTCAAAGATTTTCACAAAAATATAATTTTGAAATTGTTCAAAACACCCATAAAGAAATATTAAGATTCCCATACTCATAACATTTCATCATAAAATCTAAAATGTGTGTGTGCAACCAATCTCAAGTTTGAAACATGCCTCTCAGTTGAAATTATGCAAACCAATGAATCTTGAAGCATGGTCTTAAATATTCTAGACATTCCATTAGCTTGCATTTCCTAACCTTGTCCACTAATGTAGACAAACATATCAATCTTGATTAATAAGATTTTATTAGCTTGTAATGATTGGTCAATGTATTAGCTAATAAATGAAAGGAAAATAAAGATCAAAATCAAGAGAGCTAACAATGTTAAGCACATAGCAATCCACTCCTCTTTCTTTCTCTTCTTCTTCTTCTTCTTCTTCTTCTTCTTGATTTCTTTTTCTTTTTCTTTCTTTTTTATTTTCTTTTTTTGTTTTTTCTCTTCTTTTTTTTAATTTTAAACACAACAATAAAAATAAAAGCAATATGAAGGCGATTTCTTTCTAAGTAGCCTCTTTTATTGATTTCTAACTTGAAAACTTCTCTTGTTATATTTATTCCCCTCAAATAACAAGTTTGTGCATTGAAAGCTCTCTTGAAGGTTAAATTTATGGTTTTTCAAGCTAGTTAAGGTTAAGAATGAGGTTACAAGAAAGAAATTTGAATGGTCATTAATCATATACTTTTACATATGTCATTCTTATAATAGGGCCCAAAAGTTGTGACCAATAATAGAAATGCAACAAGGTTGGCTTGAAAAGCACAAACAGTCCAAAAATAACCTAAATCATATCTAAATCAATATGTCATCTAAGATTTTGCCTCAAAGGTTAATCCAACAAATTCTAGCATACTTAAAATAATGTACTTGTTTTACATAGCTCACTTAATTCTTCACTAAGTGGCAAACAATTCATATAATCATGATATCAAGTACCCAAAAAAAATGCTTCATTCATGATAAAGATGAAATCAACATAAGAATTAATCAATCAACACGATGAGCATATATCATTCTCTCCAAATTATATCCCATTCCAATTAAGAATCTATCATTGACTTATGATATTAAAGGAACCAAAAATAATTTTTTTTTATTTTTTTATTTTTTAAAAAATAAAAACACAAGAAAAAGAACAAAAATAGCATAACAATAGTAAGAAAATAGTAAAAAATACAACCAGAATTAGAAATTCCCCACCCCCAAACTAAAACCTAACATTGTCCTCAATGTTATTAAACTAAAGAAGAAGAAACTTTCATGTTCTTAAGCTCTTCAGAGTCCATGGTATTGTGCTAAAAGCATTGAAAAACTGTAATTTATACTTAACAAGGTCACCTACCATTCAAAACAAAAACAATGAACATAGTAGCAAAATGAAAGAAAACAAAATAACTAACTAAAGTGTAACAATTAATAAAAATAAATATTAAAGCAATAAAAAATGTGGTTCTAATTTAAAGTCTTTAGCTTGACTTGGAACCTTCGCTTGGTGTTAGCTAGATTAATAGTTGATTTCTGATGATCAACAACTCCACCCAAGTAATGCTTCAACTATTGTCCATTCATCTTGAAAGTTCTCTTGGTGTTCTCATCTTCAACTTCTATATCTCTGTAGAGTGAAACTACAATTACTCTAAATAGGCCCGACCAACATGACTTCAACTTCCTAGGAAATAGCCTCAACCAAAAGTTATATAACAATATTCATTGCCTAATATCAAATTGGCATATCACTATATTTTTATCATGCTATCACTTAGTCTTTTCCTTGTATAGTCTTTCCTTGGCCACCAATTTCATATCCACGTTTAAATTTTTCACAGCCTAATAGCATGATACTCTAGTTTTACAAGAAAATGACATTCAACAATCTCTTTCTTCACTACCTCTTTCATGATCTGATTAAGCATTTTTTGAGCTTTAGTAGTTAGCATGCAACCTTTCTCTAACAAAATCTTATGCACATATATTGACAGACCAATTCCCTTTATATTAGCTATAGTCCAGCCTAAAGCTTTTTTTTGTTCTTACAACACCTTCAATAGCTTCTCCTTTTACATATCATCAAGTGTAAAAGAAATTATCATTGGAAAAGTTGATGATTCACCTAAGTGTGCATATCAAAGATGGTTAGGCAGTGGTTTAAGCTCCAGAGGTGTTGGTTACCCACTAAATAATTTCTTATTATCTTCCTCGAATGAAGAAGATGGATCAATCAATTCAAACTTAACTTTTAATTCTTTAAACTCTAAAACTAAGTCTAACTGGTTAAACATATTCATTTGTTTCATTCTCATCACCCTTAGACAAGAAAGTTCATTAGAGGATCCTCTAGACATTCATCTTCAATCAATTCTTCTACAAGCTCATTCATCATATTAATCAAAGTTTTGCCTATAGCTAAATATAGTCTACCTAGTATGATAGGTATCTCAGAGTCCTTTTCCATATCCAAGACTATGAAATCTACAGGTAAAATCAAGTTCTTAACTTTAACATGGACATCTTTGATCACTCTTCTTAGATGTTTCAATGAATGATCCACTAACTTTAATGTCATTGTAGTTGCCTTGGCTTCTCTTAGAATAGGCTTTTTGAATATGGACAAAGGCATTAGATTGATGCTTGCCCCCAAATCATAAAAAGTTTTACCAAAGTATTGATTCCTAATGGTGCATGGTATTGTAAAACTCTTTAGTTCTTTCAGTTTGGGAGGCAACTTCTTTACATAATGGTGTTGCACTCTTTAGTAAGTGTTATTGTCTCAAAGTTCTCCAAATGCCTCTTTCTTGACAAAATCTCTTTCATGAATTTGGCATAATTGGGTATCTATTCTAATGCATTAGCAAATGGAAAGTTAATGTGCAATTTCTTAAAAACCTTTAAAAATTTTGAGAACTACTTGTCCATCTTATGTTTCTAAAATTTCTATGGAAATGGAGGTGGTAGATTATAAGGCTCATGTTTAAAAGGCTAAGGCAATATGAGCTTTTCTTAAGTTATTGCCTCATTTATATCAATAGAGTCTCGATCTACATTTTTCTTCTTCTAAGTGTCTTTTCTTGTAATCATAGTTTTAAGGAGCTCTTTTCCACCTTTTAATGTTATGGCTTTGCAATGTTCCAACCTTTCTTTATTGGGGTTTTTTTCAATGTTATTTGGCAAAGAACCTATATGGTGATTGTTCAGTATACTAGCTAATTGCTGATCTGTACCTTTAATTATGGATCGAAACTGCTTGACTCTAAATGATCGTGTCTGTCTTGGCCATATACTATATAAATAAGTCTTCTAAAAATAGTTTCTTCTCTTATATAGACATTGGTTAAGAAAATCTGGATAGGTGAATGGGCAACTTTGATGAAGATGCAACTCCTTAATTATTATTTCAGAAAAAGTTTGGATGATTCTTTTATCCCAGATTATAGAAATTTGAGTATAAGTTATTTTGTTACCTATTATAATTAGCAACAAATTGAATTGACTCAGCATTGCAGGGCACTTTTCATGGACATGATTTCCCTCACATATTCCACAAACTATCAAAAAACTTTGGATTAAATGGACTTCTATGGTATCAAGCTTGTTAGCCAACGTAGCAACTTAAGTAAATAATGTTGTGATGGCATCTAGCTCATGAACTCTAGCTATCTTTTATGGTGTTAATCTTTCTAAAGGCCAATGATAGCTATAGGTAGCCATTTCATCTAGTAAATCACATTCATTATCAATTGACATCCCATAAAAGCACCTTATACTACAGCATCAATTGTTGTTTAAGTTAGGCCTACCAAACCATTATAAATGTTTGAACTTAAAGCTATTTTGGTTACCCATAATGTGGACATGTTCTGAGTAGATCTTTGTACCATTTCCATGCTTCGTAAAGTGATTTAGAATCATGTTGCATAAAAGAAGTAATGTCATTTCTCATTTTTGCAATATTAGCTGATGTAAAGAACTTGACTAAAAACTCTTGAGCTATGTTTTCCCAGTTAGTGATTGATCATGAAGCAAGAGAGCTCAACCAACTCTTTTTTTTTTATCTCTGAGTGAGAATGGAAACATTCGTATTCTATTAGCATCATCTAAGACTCCATTGTGTTTGAAAGTATCATATATCTCCAAAAAATTAGAGACATAAGCATTAAGGTCATCATTAGGTTGTCCTCTAAATTGCACTGAAGTTGGAATTATTTGAATGTTTGCAAGCTTGATTTCAAAATTATTATCTTGGATGGCAACATTCTCTCAATTTCTTGATCCAATGGCACTAGCTTCTTATTTCTTGATCTAGTTTGCATGAAAATTAGATATAATTCCTAAACAAATAAAAGTAAAATTAAAATCAATTGATATTAATAATAAAAAGATTATAAAACAATTCCCCGACAACGACACCAGAAACTTCTTGTAAAATTTAAGCAATTAATATAATCGTACAAGTATGTACAGTTAACAAGTAATACAATGAAAATAATTTCAAAGGTTAAATCCCACAAGGAATAGTTCTAATCCTTTTAAGTACTAAAATTGTCTTGAATTGATTTTATTAGAAAATAATTAAAATATAAAATAAATATAAATATAAATATAAAATAAAACAAATCAGTAGAATAAAAACTATAATTTATAAAAATCAATAAAGAATCCTAAAGTTTGTAACTTCAATTCTTCTGAAGGAATTAAATCTATAACTTCCAATATATTTCTATGTGAATCGATAATTTAAAACAACTCATTAAGTAAAGGTATCATCATGATTGTACCTACAATATAGATATTTTCCTATTTTATATTAAACAAGCATCACCTAATAAAGAGTTTATGATTTAAAATTTCTTTTTTGAAAATCATTTAAATTAACTCATAAATCTTAAAATTGTTGACCAAACAACTTAAAGACATTAAGCTTAAAAAAGGTAAATAATAATCAATAGTGAATAACAATAGAAAGTTTGAAAAAATTAATCCATCTAGAAATAGGATCCATTACAGCAGTAAGAAAAATTATTTAGTTCATAATCATAAAATTAAAAGGTATTATTGCAACAAGAAAGAATAGAGTATTGATGAACTCCTCCACCCAGTCGCTAAATCCAATCATTGAATACCCTCGTACAAAAGAGTTTCTAGCAAGTGAACCGTTGTATCCTTTCCAATGCTAAAGTCAGCAAGATACAAAGAGAATATGTGATAGAATGAAGGTAAGAGTAGTAAGATCCCAGAGTGCAATCATACTTAGAGCTTTTTATACATGTTAGAAAGATTAAGGGGGTTATTAAGTATTAAGAATCAAATAACGATTGCTCGAGCCCACTTGAGTGGTGCAACCAACCCACTTGGATTTTATATTCTCTAAATAATTTATTGCCTTACCCCTAAAGGTTATGGAGGTTGGTTGACTATTGTGTATTCTAGACCATGATTGAGAAATTTAAAATTAAATGACTAACATTTAATTCATACACATGATGATATCTAGTTTTTTGTGTACTAAATTTAAAAAGGCTTTTCATTTTTTTCAATTTTCATTAATCACTATCCATGCCACTTCTATACATCACCGTTAAATTAGGTTACGCTGGATTAAATCCAGACTCCAACAGGTGTTTTGTTGTTTGTTTACCTATGTCTCAAGTTTCATGTTCAATACTTCTTTCGACTTCATTCTTACAACTACTTTCTAGTTGGATTTTCTTCCATCATCAAGTGTTTGCAATAGTCTTCTTTTATTGTTATACCATTGTCTTCTTCTGCTAACTTGCTTATTTCATGTTGTTGAGATTCTTTTAATTGTCTCCATATATGATGTTTGACAAAATGTTTGAATCATCAACACAAAAAATATTTCTTCAAATAATTTCTGTGTTAAGCATCTTCTTTCATCAATTTTAAGGGTGTCTCTAATTTTATTTTATTTTGTTTAAGGTGTATTTTTCTTATTTTTCTCCATTAGATTAATCTTCATATCTTAAGGCCATTCCTTGAGTAATTTCATCCACTAGTTAATTGACTCTACATCTAATCAAGGATCTTCTAGTTTTAAAGAATCACTATCTTCTATTGCATCATTAATATGTCATTGTAGTCATACTTCAACATTGGGGCAATTCTTATCCTAATGGTGGGTCCCCAAACTTTGACTATGGTTACCTAAGTTGTTGATGGGAATATTAACAATGAGGTAACTTTAAATGATGAAGATCCAATAACTGAGGGTGACAACCCCATTTCCAATGAGAGCGATATTCCTTCGATCAAAGTATATTTGAATTAGGCACATGCTAAGGTGGTTGGAATTGAAATTTATCAATTTGGACTTCTTAAAAGAAACTTCGTGTCTTTTATTTGATAAAAGTTTAATCAAAGCATTATTAATAAAGTGCTTTTAAAGTTGCCAAAAAGGAAGACATAATATATAGCTATAACCCAAATAAGTTTTTTATGTTTTATGGGGTCATCATTGAGCATACGAAGGCTTATGCTCCTTTCTCATCTTTTTAACAATCCATTATAAAGGATATGGATGTATACCTTGGATAGTTAACCATAAACATTTGGATCTTCCTAGAGCTTTTTAAAGCAGATTTAGTTTTTATTGGTATCACTCCTAATAAAGAAGTTCTTCTATTATTTCTTTTCATATGCAATCAGGAAAAAAGGAACTTATTGGTACTTCACTCAAAGGTCTGGAAGAGTGTTGTTTGAGAATCTACACTTCAGTCTTTATGATTGGAAGGAATCATTCTTCAGGGTGGAGGTAAGGAAAGAGCAACCACCCAGCTAGGTTGATGATAAGAGTGAAATGCTTTTCCTAGTAATTTGGTCACCTCTCTCCTCTTCAAAAACATCAAAAACAATATTGCAGTAGTTTTGAGAAGCTTGTGATCAATTTACTCAAAGGATTGGCACCTTTTGACCTGAAGATCCTTTTAAGTTTATCATACATCTTCTTTGAACATCTTATATTTATATTGTGGTGTTCTGTGTGTCTATTAAGTGTCACAAAGTCTTATTGATTATTTTCCAAGTGCAAATCATTACATTGAAGGGAAAGATGTGTCAGATTTAAGTCAGTTCCAATCATATTTTCTCAAGACGAGGTAAAATTTATCTTCAATTCAAATGCTCATCCAGAAGTTCAATTGAATTGGAACTAAAGATGAAAAAGTAAATGTGGGGAGGGTGATGGCTCTAGCTCTTAAAAACACGTCCAAGAATCTAATAAAGTAATTGATGGTCAACCTATTTTTTGTAGTAAAGTATATCATTTAAAGAAGGATGTCATAAACATTCTACCTAAACCCCATTCACATGAACATAAGCAAAAGGAAGTAGGCCCTAGAAAATGGCAAAAAGAAAAAGGAAAGGAAACCCGAAAAGATAATGCTCAAACTAGAGCTCTAGCAACCAAACTGGTTATTATCAATGTAGTTTTAACTAGTGAAATCTGTGAAGGCTTTAAGATGCCTAAGTGTAATCTAAGATAGATCAATTTGGGAATAAATCCAGAAGGATTGGTTGGGAAAGATAAGTTGAATAATTTATTCTTCAAGTGAGTAAATTATATTGGTATCACAAAAAATCAAATTTTTTTTGAATAATGACCATGAGATGCTTGGTTGGGAGATACAATCACATGATGCACCAAACTTTACTAGTACAATCATATGTCAATGACCTCGACAAAAAACTTGTTTGCTAGCCTTAGAGTAAAGGATGAAGGATGATGCACCAAACTTATGAGAAATTGATGCTAGAGTTGGAGACCACTTGGGGAAGTGTTATGGAACATTCAAAAAAACTCACTAATTGAGAGAAATTAATTGCCACTCAAAATATTCAGCTCATTGAATATGCTAAAAAGGTTAATAGAAAAACATAAAAGTATAGAGTGTTTGAAGGTGAAGATTGTCAAGCTTAAAGGAGAGTTGTTTGCTACTTTACAAGAACTTTTTTTGTCAAATAAGAATGTGCAAACTTTGAAAACCTAGATCAATCAAAGAGTGCTAAAAAATCTCTTGAGGATAAGCTAGACAAGCTAGAAGATCATTTTGTAGAAAACTAAAAAAAAAAACCTAAAACAAAAGCTTTAAAGTTGTTACAAGATAAAGTTAACAAAACTTTTGGAGTTGGTTTCAATTTAGCCCTTGACTAAGTGTATCTTTTGAATAAAGAGGTGGATGTTTCTCAATTGGACATTACCAAAGATCTTTTTAAAATAGCCAACAAGTTGGATATTCCTTTCAAATGAAGGCTAAGGGATGAGGAGAATTCTATTCATTTGGATTGAAAAAGAAACTAAATCAGGATTTTACTTTTTTAGTTTTATGGTATTTTGGAAACTTTATATTAATAGTGTTTTAGATAATTAGTCATGTTTTGGATTGTTTTGGTTTTAATATGCACAATTAGCTTTTTTATCTTGTAAATTATCCACTGTTTTAACACATATATGATCATGCTAATTATTGTTTAGAATTATTACTAATGCTTATGTTTGGATCATTGATCACACCATATTTTGTACTTATATTTTAAAATGACATTTAAATTTCTAACCATATAATATTTTTGTATTTATGATAATTTTGCTTATCGAGGCACTTTATGCCTTGACAATGGTTCTTACAATGGTTTTTGGTTTTCACTGATGATAATTTTTAAGATGACATGTCTATTAATCATTATCCTGAGATATCTTATACCTTGATTGGACGTTTGAGATAAATTGTATCTCAAGGTATCTTGTACCTTGATGATGGTTTGTGATAACTTGTATCTCATTTATTGTTTCAAGATATCTTGTATCTTGACAATGGTTTGAGATAACTTGTATATCAGTTATTCTTTTAAGATATCTTGTAAGTCGATGATGTGAGATAACTTATATCTCAATTATTCTTTTAAGGCATCTTATACTTTGATGGTCATCTAATTGGCCATTTAACGATGTCGCTTGACAAATAAGAAAATGATCTAATTTTATTCATCCAACACAAGAAAAAATCCTTTATTTACAAAATATTTGCAAGGGAAAAATTATCTATTTACAAAAATGTTTACAACTATTGAAACACTTTGTCTTTCTATAGGGCTTCACAATTAAGATGCATATTTATTCAACAAATTGAGCATGATACTATTTCAGTTGAGAAGCATTCCAGGATCTTGGGATTATTCATCCCTCTATTGTTTCAAGGTGATAGGCTCTATTTTCCAAGTTCTTCAAGATTCTAAATGGACCTTCCCAATTTACTGCTAATTTACCCTTTCTTGGATCTCTTCGTAGTCTATCTGCTTGCTTTAGCAAGAGAGATCCTTCTTGAAAATTTCAGGATTTTATTTGGGAATTACGATATTTAACAACTTTAATTTTTAGAAGACGGATCAAATATAAGTCATATCTCAATTAGCCTTGACGAAATCCAAATTCTCATAGAATAGCTGATCATTCCTTATTTCATCATATTTTTCTTGTCTTAAAACCTATAGGTTAGACAGTAAGGAGATTCTTTTGTAGCTATTTGTTCAGTTGTTCTATGTAACCATGGAATACATGGTAATTCTTCTAGCCACAATCTTTTTGCCCCTTCTAACCTTTTCTTTAACCCATCAAGAATAACTATTTGCCAATTCCACTTGTCCGTTCAATTATAAATGTCCTACTGATGCACACTTTTGTATTATATGCAAATCTTCATAAAATTTTCTAAAAGATTCAGTTGTGACTTGCATTCCATAGTTTTCTCTTGATCTTTTAACCACATTAAGATCTGATTGTATCTAGAGAAAGCATCACAAAAGCTCATAACAACAATCTAAATGTTTCATCTACCAATTTATCTATATTAGGCAAGGGATAAGAGTCCTTTGGGCAATACTTATTGAGATCATGAAAATTAATACATTCTCTAATTGCCATTGGCCTTCTTAACCATAACAACATTTGAGAGCTAAGTAGTATGTGACACTTCTTAATCATAATTCAGTTGTGACTTGCATTCCATAATTTTCTCTTAATCTTTTGACCACATTAAGATCTGATTGTATCTAGAGAAAGCATCAGAAAAGCTCATAACAACAATCTAAACGTTTCATGTACTAATTTATCTATATTAGGTAAGGGATAAGAGTCCTTTGGGCAAGATTTATTGAGGTCATTAAAATCGATACATTCTCTAATTGCCATTGGCCTTCTTAACCATAATTACATTCAAGAGCTAAGTAGTATGTGACACTTCATTTATGAAGCTAGCCTCTAGGATTTTTTTTTTTTTTTTTACTTCTATTTTGATAGCATCTAACCCATTTGATCTGTGTTTCCTTCTTTTTTCTTTTTTTTTTGCTACATTGGTTTGATCACAGGATTTAATGCCAAGCAATTGCAAGCGATTTCATGATTAATTAGGGCATATCCATTGTTGTCCATGCAAATACTTTTAAACTCTCTTTTAGGAGTTATATGAGTCTAAGTTTGAAATTGTTGGGAGGTGTTTTTTTATCTTTACTATTTGGCTAGCCTATGATCCAAATATTTGAATTTCTTCTAGCTCAGACTCGAGCTTTAAGCTTGTTTCTTTATTATCTATTCTTTGGTTGATTGATTCTAGGGATACAAGTTTACAATCATTCTCCCTTGTAAACTTTTCATCTTTTTTTTTCAAGGACATGCCTTGTTCTCCTTCCATTATTTTATCCACTCCAGTTGTCTGTCCAATTTCTAGGCTAGTCATATAGCATTTTATGGTGGTGACCTAATCGACTCTCACTTAGCCGATGCCTTTGGCCATAGGTAACTTCATTAGCAAGTGCGATGTTGATACAATGACTCTTAATTTGTTTAGTGATGTTTTCCCCCAATAAGGCATTATACGTGGTGCTAAGTGTGTCCATTACTAAAAACTCCACATCTACATTGGAAAATTTTGGCCAAGTTCCCATAGAAAGTCTTATTTTTGTTGATCCCAATACACATACATGCTTTCCTAAAAAGCCAATTAGGTTGGCATAGTATGGACTTAGGTCAGCAATCATTTTATGGAAAACTCTTGCAATATAAGTGTATAAGACATTTGCAGAGCTACCTTGATCAATTAAGATCCTTTTAACTGTGTAGTTATGAATTATTGCCATGATCACCATCGACTCATCATTGTCCTTATCAGATCTTATCGCATAATCTTCTTCAAAAAAGGAAATTGTCAACTCAGGATTTACTTTATTCATTTCCACTCTATTGCCATTACTAATTTCAAAAGTCTTTTTCTTGCATTTTTTTCAGCTAGCTCCCCTACAAGTCCTCAAACAATAGTTTCAACTATTCCCCTTACTTTGGGTTGTACTTTTAACTCTTTCTTTTTTGTTTCTGATCAGTCATCTGGTGATGTTGATTTGGATCATTCTTGTTTTTTTGTATTGTTCCATTGCTTATGAGGCATTTTACTTCCTTGTTGATTGTATTTTTTCTATTGCTTTAGATGGCCTCTTCTTATTAGATCTTTGATTTCATTTTTAAGACTAATATAGTCTTATGTATTGTGGCTCCAATGCCAATTGAATTTACAATATTTGTTTACATTTTCTTGGTCATCTTGATCTTGGTAATCATAGTCATCACTATAATAAAAATGATGGACTTCTCTACTCCATTTGTTAGAATGCCGGTTACCTGATCCCAATCTTTGCGATCTGTTGGAATTAACATTCCCAGAATGATTGCCATGAGGCCTCCTATTATGACCATTATCCTAGTTATTAAAAAACATCGTGTTTTTCATGTTTATGAACATTGTGATTATTGTTGTGTTGCCTAAGCAATTCTCAGCGTAATCACTCAAGTTCTACTCTCAATTGACGATTGTTTCCCTGGAACATGTTTGTTTCTCTGTTCATGCCCTGATGGTGATAATAAATGTTTCTATTATGGTGAACTGATTGTTGTGCCATTAGTGTTTTGCTATTTTCAATGGCTTTAAATTGTCAATCTTGGTTGTGACTCATTGTAATTTTGATTTAGAAGTAGGATTCTATGCGTGCAAAAATAACACTGATGTTACTCCAGAAATATATCTAATAGATGGAAGAATAAGGTTCTTGAAACTTGAAATTTTGACCTTGTATTCAAAATTCTTTCAAAATCTTTCCAAGAACTTCTGTATCATGGACCATTGGTGAGTTTTCAAACGAGGTTTTTGATTATTCTTGGACACCAGATTTGCAAGCTAAATACTTGTTTACACGAATGTCACTATTCCAGATCATTAGAAACACCGCAAACAAAGCTAGTATCTAATTATCATATGAGATCTAAAGAAAAATAACGAAGATATGACGAATTAAAATAGCGAAGATAAAACATTGTGATAAGAATGTAGGTCATCAAACCACAAATAATGACAGTCAGGAGTGGACCTACGTTGGGCCGAGTGGGGGATTTTTTTTTAAAAAAAATAGAAATGTAGTAAAGGGATTAAATTGAAAATTTGATAGGGACTAAATTGAAAAAATTTCTTGAAACTAGGCTCTTGTGTAAGTCTACCCAAACTTCAGGGGCAAATCAAAAATTCCCTATTTTTCTTATAATATAACATTTCCCCTTAAGCGCCCAAGCATCTTCTCATTTTCTCTGGATTCCAGAAGCTTCCCCACAGCTACGAAGCATGAACCACCGGTCCACTAGAACCACCATCGTGGTTTCTCCTCGTCATTCGGAGCTCCTCACTATGCCAGTTGATTCCGGTGACTTTCGGTGCTTCGTCCTCCATAGCTGCCCTGCTCGAGGAGAGGATTTGTTCGCACCAGCCAATCTTCTTGTCTTTCTCTGATTCGGTGCATTACAGTTAGTCGTCGGCAACTTTACTACTAGTTTGGTCAGCTCCTCACCTCCTCCAGACGGATCGGACCTCCAGCCAGCCTTTTTGCCAGTAAGCCCTTCCTCTTCTCCCATAGTCGTATGTATATTTTCTTGTTTTTCATTGATTTAATATTATTGATTACTGAAATTAAAAATGTTAATTAAATCTTAAATTTTATTTTTTCAGAAAATGGAGAAATATTTTGGAAGGGTTAACTAAAATCAAAATTCTATTTCTACAGAAATAGGTTCATGTTTAGCTTCCCCCAATTTAGAGATTAATTTAGATGAACTTCCTGCTGACCTCGGGCTAAGAAAAAATATCTATAAATATGATGTTAATAATTGAGAGAGGGTTCGACAATTATATTTGTAAAAAGGCCATTGTCAGCCTAGAAATCATAATTTTCCTTATACATTATTTGGACAACAAAAGGGAAAATTTGTTTCAACATAGTTTGATGATTATAATAGCTGGTTGGAGTATAGTATATCAAAAGATGCTACATTTTGTTTACCTTGCTATATTTTCAAACCTATTCATGGGAGTCAAGCGGGTGGTGATTCATTTGTAAGGGAAGGGTTTAGAAATTGGAAGAAAAAGAATAGATTTGACATTCATGTTGGAGACCATAATAGTATTTATAATAAATGTGTGAGTGCTTGTGAAGATCTAATGAGACAAGAACAACACATAGAAGTTTGTTTGTCTAATCATTCAGAACAAAGTTGAGCAGATTATCGTATTAGATTGACTGCATCAATT